>CAUYQU010045681.1:0-120894 GCA_963574635.1 Cheracebus regulus | reverse complement strand
CTATTCCTTCCTGTCTCCATTGTTAAGCACAATTATTGGCATAAAAGAGGTTTTTAATACCCATTTTTAGACTGCATTCTAGCCTCGGCAATAAAACAAGAATCCCATTCTCTCTCCCTCTTTCTCTTCCTCTTTCTTTCTCTCTTTCATTCTTTGAAAAAAAAAAAAAAGTTAAAACCCATCAGTACGCTGTATTCAGACCTTTCTTATAGGCAAGGACAAACAAAGACTTAACATAAAGGGATGGAGGAAGATCTACCAACCTAATGGAGAGAAAACAAAACAAAACAAAACAAACAAAAAAAACCAGGATTTGAACTTAGGCCTGGAACAAGCAAATTTCATAAATATCTACAGAACTTACCACCCCATATCCACAAAACATATATTTTTTTCAATATTATATCATACCTATTCTAAAAGTGATCACATAATAGGAAATAAATCACTTTTCAGTGATTGCATAAGCATTTCACAGATTTAAATGAAATCCTGAGCAATAGAGCAAGATTCTCATTCTCTCTCCCCCTTTCTCTTTCTTTTTTCTCTTTTATTCTACTTCTTTCTTTCTCTTAAAAAAAAAACAAAGAATATAAATATATTTATTACCATTGAATGTACACTTAAAATGGTAAAGATGGTAAATTATGTATGTAAAAAAAATTAATTTACAAAAGTAACAAAAAAAATACACAAAAAAAGAGCAATTCCCACAGGAAAAAAAAAAGTTAGAAAAGGGTTCTATAAATGAAGAGATCCAGGCCCAGAATAATCTTTTCTAGAGTTTATCAGTATGAATCGAAGCATGTATAAAAAACCATTTCTAGGGTAGTCAAGGTTTTACTGTAAAGACAGTAAAAGAGACTGAAACGCAACCACCAAGAATATTAAGGAAAAGAAAGGATTAGATTTGATTATCAATAAATTAGAACAATTTACTCCAGGGAGGTGAATATGGATGAAATCACTCCCTTTGCCCCTTTAAAAATCACAAAATCTAATTAACTTGGGTTCAAAAGCACACATCAAAAAGTATGAGAGTAAGAGCGTTTAGGAGAGTTGTGTGAAGCGATCTGATGTGAAAGGAATCCATATACAGTGCTCCTTCCCCCAGCCACCAGTCCTGGAGGACATCAATCGGTCCCACAGTGATGGTGCCATCAAATGCCAGGGACAAGAGGGTCACACTCAAGTCACCGTGCTTCTCAGAGGACAGGTCAGAACGTTCTCCCACCTTCCATGTGGATAGCAGTGTGGAATTTAAAAGTTGCATTACCTTACAGGTGCTCTTTTGTTCCCACTCATCTTAAAGCTATGAAGGCAGTTGAATGAGGAAGCCACGGTTTCAAAGAATTGGGTGACTTGCCCAAGAGAGCAGAGAAAGTCACTAGTGAAATTGACCTTAGTTTTTTTCTCAAGATCTCCTGGCCTGGCAATAGCACGTACTAACGCTGGACTTCGAACTTGAGCAGGAGGGCATGAGCTGTGTCATATTGTTGGCACTAGTAAAAGGCTAGCCCACAGAAGTTGGGATCCTGAGAAGAATTGGAGAGTGAGGCAAGGAAGAAGAAATGAAAAAGACAATTTTAAGAAGCTAATAACTTCTTTTACAAAGTGAGTGTTGAGAGTTTGTCGAAAGTTGTCTTATTCTGTTTGTATTGCTATAAAGGGATACCTAAGGCTGGGAAATTTGGCTCATGGTTCTATAGGCTGTACAGGAAGTACGGTGCTGGCACCTGCTTCTGGTAAGGGCCTCAGGAAGCTAACAATCATGGCAGAAAGTGAAGGGAGAGCAGGTGTGTCACATAGTGAGAAAGGAAAGAAGGGAGGGGAGGGGGTGGTAAGCTGTTTTTAACAGGTCTCATGGTAACTAACACAGTGAGAACTAGAAGAGTGCCCACAGGAGGGCACCAAACCATTCACGAGGGATCTGCTCTCATGACCCAAACACCTCCCAGAGGCCCACCTCCAACACTGGGAGTCACATCTCAACATGAGATTTGGAGGGGAACAATATCTAAACTATATCAAAAGTAAATGGAAATAGAAAGAAAAGGATGAGTGTATTATTTAGTTACAATATTATCAAGATGCTAGAAATAATCTAATGCTCAAACATTTCAAAGAACAGGGGAAGGAAAGATTTGGTTGTCAGGGAAGCAACTCTTCTATATGCTTGATGGGACGTGGATAAATAGGCCAATAGAGATAAGCATTTTATTTAGAACTGTGAGGTAGCCCTCAGGACAATTGCTAACAGAAAGACTCAAAAATCTCTGTATCGTGGTCCTGGGCTGGGGTGGCATCTGGTGAGAGACTGCTGCTTTGTATTATAAACCTTTTGTAATATTGTATTTGATTTGTTACTATGAATGTCTATTACTTTAAAAAATGGCATAGGATCAATTTTCTATATTTCTAGCATAGAGATACTTGCTGTCTTTTCATAAAGAACATTTTAAAGAGAAATCCCTACATAAATAATAAATAACATGCTTGTCGTTCCTGACTTTTAGGGACATGATTGCTTTAAAACATAGGTTTTATTCATTTAAGTGTAGCAAGGCCAACAGATAAGGAGGGGACTGCTGTTGAACAGATAGTCTGTTATGCACAGACCGGGAGAGGAGCGGCACGCCTTGCCATGGGGGCCACACTGTGCCATGGAGGACCACATGGTGAAGCTCCAGCGTTGGTTAGAAGAGTGGGGGGAACTATGGCAAGAGCTTTTAATGTGGTTTTTGTGAGAAGGAACGAGCAAGCCAGGATAAGTAGACTTAGAATGGACTACTTTGAATAATTTTAGTGGGCTCCGGACACAGGCATGTCCTGAGTTGCCTGGTGCCTGGCCCTGGGGTGATTAGGGCAGATGGCCGAGGCCCAGTGAGTGACGGCCCACAGTGAAGGTGGCTGGGAGGGCTCTGGAGTGGTTGGTTTGCAAAGAAAAGCTGTGCTTGCTGACGTCATTTACCCTCTCTAGGGAATGGCATCCTGGGAAGGGCAGTCCCTCCGGGGCTAGCAAGGCCCGGAGATTTCTACACCTTTTGAAATAGTTTAGTCAAAAAGCACCCAACTATTTTATTTTTGACTAAAATAGTTTAGTCAAAAAGTGTCTGTTTCTTGCAACGGCAAAATAATATTAAAAAGAAAGCACTGATTGCTAGATATTGCCACCCTAGGTAGTGGTCACAAAGACCATTAGCCCCTGAACCCTCATGGATGCGTGTTCACAGAGTCTTCTATTTCTACCTCTGCTGTCCTTTCAGCCTCACCCATTGTCCCCTTATCTGCCTCTGAACCAGAAGAACATGCACAGCCCATACAGAGCGCAGTGCATCCTCAAGGTGAGTAGCTCTGCTGGCCCTAAGTCCTTGCATGGGAAGTAACTTTCTGGCTTGCACTTGGCCACCTCGGAGAAAGGGAATATGCCAGTCCTTTCCATGGGAGCATGGGACATCTCAGAGCTCATTAACAATTGATGCTTTGGTTACATATCAACGTTGTGTTTTTCTCTATCACAAGCTAATTCCCACCCCAACATTTTGGATCTCTAAGCAACTGGCTGGGTTAAGCTTAGCATCATGGCTGATATTCGGTTGTTATTACTTCAATGTTAGTAACAGTTTCAGTCAACCAGCTGCCAATATGGTAATTAGATAAAGCCTAGAAACAGGAAATAGAGAATAAAGGTCTCAACGTGGGACAGGGAAGCAGAGTGGCAGCCTTCTCTGTGAACCTACCTAGCTTGGCTGAATTTTCATAACACAAACACATACAAGAGTACTCTGCTATTAAAAAAAAAATCTGGGGCCCATCAGCTCTCTTCTCATTTTCCAGTGAATGGTTGGCAAAAATCTTCCAAACTGTTTACTTGACAATTTGTTTAAAAGTATAGTTTTGCAGCTGGGTGATTTGTTTGTTCTCTTTTCCCCTCCAAGAATCAAGTGTTACAATCAGGGATTGCTTGTTATGATGGAAGCCGTGCAGGCAGTTTGGATTTTGATGGGTGTCCCTACCCTGCCAGCAGGCATCTGGCTTTGGAGGCCTGCCCTGGATGCCTCTGGCTGACTGCATCTCCCCTTCCCTGGTCCAGGCTTCAGTTTACATGGCTCTGCCATCGGGAAGTGGAAAGGCAAAACATCTGCAGCTGTATTGCTCAGCCAGGTACAAATAAGTGTTGTGTTGCTGCTCATCTGGGGCTGCTGGCTGCCTAGAAAAATGAAATAAAGTGAGTTTGTAACGAGCAAAGTCCTGTGAACTGTGGCCTCTTTCAATCATAACCAGATAATTTATCCACTGGAAAGATCATGTGGACCAAAGAATCAGAGTGCCTTTGGAAGAGTAATCCACGTGGTTTTATATTAAAGAGGGGGGAAGGGGGAGAAAGAGAGAGAGAGAGAGAGAGAGAGAGAGAGAGAGAGAGAGAGAGAGAGTGAGCCAGGTTTCTCCACAGAAACAGAAACGATAGGATATACGGCTATAGATGGATGAGGAGATCTGTTTGGGAACTGACTCACTCAATTATAGATGCTGAGAAGTTCCAGGACATGCCATCTGCAAGGCTCAGTCCAAAGGCATAAAAACGAGAAAGACGAACTGATGTAAGTCCCAGAATCCAGACTCAGTCCAAAGGCCTAAAAACCAGAAAGGGGAACTGATGTAAGTCCCAGAATTCAAAGGCCTGAGAACCAGGAGCTCTGATGTCCAAGGGCAAGAGAAGGTGGATGTTTCAGCTCCAGAAGAAAGAGAATTCACCTTTCCTCTGCCCTTTTATTCTCTCTGGGCCCCCAACAGGTTGACCGGTGCCACCTACGTTGGTAAGGATGCACCTTCTTACTCAGTCCACTGACTCAAAAGCTCATCTCTTCCAGAAACAGTCTCACAGACACACTCACAGATAATGTTTTACCAGTCATCTGAGCATCCTCAGCCCTTTCACATTGACACCTATAATTAACCAGCTCAGAAAGCCAAAAAGGGGCTGGGGGCGCAGGGGCAGCATCAGCCGGCTCCTCGCCCGCTGCCCAGGAGAAGGTGTGCACCGTAAGCACTCCACCCTCCCATTCGGCACCTGGCCCCAGGTGGAGCCACTGCAGACTCACCCTGCCTGGTGCGCACCACTCTCTCCTGTGGACGTGCGGTCCCCAGACGGAAGCCTGGAGGGCCCGCGCGCTTCCGTAGCCAGGTGGCCCCAGGCTGGCTTGTGAGCAGAAGCTGCCCGGCGAGGATTTGGCGGTGGCAGAGGTGAGGGGCTGAGGGGCGGGGACGGACTTCAGGAGGAGGATAGAGGGGAATGTCCCCGTTTCATCAAGCTGAAGTGTGCCCAAGCAATGTCCCGGCATCTCGGAGAAAGTTTGGCTGTCTGGTGTGACTGAGAGGCCGGAGGTTTGGCCCTGGAAGGTCAAGTGTGATGATCGATTTCTTTTTTCCACTTTGTAACTTTTTTCTACTGTGAGGAGGTCGCCTAAGATTGCTGAATTTGCCAACCCCACGGGAAGCAGGCATTTGAGTCTAACAGCACCATCCCGCACCCTGCAAAACTCTGGAGAGCAATGTTTGCTCTATGATGGGTGAAGGTGAAAAGCCACTCAGGAAACCAGACATCTGGCACTCAAAAAAGATATTTTTCGTGTCCAGGGCGGGTTGGGCTTCCCTTCATGACACACCAACAGACGAGCACCGAGACCTGCGCCGCTCATTCCTGAGGGGACTCCCCAGGGCAGGGAGAGAAAGGCTCTCGAGTCCCTGCCTGTCTGCCATCTGTCCATTCTGGGGCGAGAATGAGCGGGTGTGCGCAGGCCCCGCGTGGGAGAGGCAGTGGTTCCAGGAGCGGCCCGCCAGAAAGGTGCAAGGCAAAGCCCCAGAGGCGGAGGGGAAGGTGAGAATCCGGGGCGGCGGTGCGGCCGGCTCCTGGAGGGCTGCACGGAGAAGGGCAGAGCGGCCGGGGCCAGTGGTCCAGGGCGCTCCGGCGCGGCCCTGGCGCCCGTGGGCACCTCACGTCCTTCGCTCAGCTCCGCCGCGGCCACCGAAGGGGTCTGCGTGGATGTGGCGGCCGAGTGAGCCCTTCTGTGCCCGTGCGCGGCCTGCGCCATAAGCTTCCCTCCCGGCACGCGCTTTCGCTGCCGGAACAGCCCGCCGGAGCGCGCCCTCTGCTGGCCCGGCCATGGCGGGCTGAGCGCTGCCTCCAGGCTCCACCCCAGGAGCGGGAGCACGCGCCCGGCTCATCGCACACCCACGTGGGATCGCCTTCTACCATCGCGGAACGCAGCGGTTCAGCTTCTGCCTGCACACTCGCGTGACGGGGAGCTCACAAGCAGTCCACTGCATTGCTATCAACGCTGACCATTAGAAACAGCTTCCTTATGTTGAGCTCTTTGTCGCTCACTCCATCTGTCCCACCTCTGCCCTCCAAGTCTCCCCTGCAAAGAGCTTACCTTCCCATGATAAACACTTCGAACATTTCAACACAGCGGCCACCTAACCCCAGTTCCTCTGCTCCGCCTGAACCTCCCTGGGTCCTGCAATGGCTGTGGTATGATGTACCGTCACCATTCAGATGACTCACATCAGGACACAAACCATCGAGAGAGCCCCTTCTTCACTGTGGTGCCCAGAAATACACCTGAGCCTGCAGTTAGGGTCTGCCCACTGCACAGGAAGGGATGTCACCTGTGGAGTCTAACCTCTGGCCTTCGGATACACAGGCAGAGGTCACAGCAGTTCATGTGCCAGAATCTTCATACTTCTGACACACTCTGAGTTTACGTTCAATTTTTACTCATTTTAACATGTTCTACTAATTAATCCCATCCCTGAATCCAGCCAGCAAACATTTAATTCCTAACGAGTCCCAGGCAGCTGATATTACTGCTGTTCAATCTAAGGGTATATCTTCACAGTTTCTGAACTAAAATTCATCCTGGCTTACCACATCCATAATTCTCACTTATGTTAATCATTTGGGATGGGAATGTTTTAAAATATCCAATATATCTGTAATGGCTTCCAGAGCCATCTAATTAGTAGGTTTGACAGGCAGCCTTTATGTCCTAGTGCTGCTAAAATACCAAAATCCTGCTTCATTTCAGGTAAGGAGGCTGCACAGCCCCTTTCCCACTTGTGAAAGATTGCTTGACCAACTACCAAAGCTTTTATGAGGAGTTCATGAGGATCTTAACCTATTGTCTTTAAATTGATCAAAAAGCTTGCTGTCACCTTGTCACATGCCTTACAGAAATCCAGAGATGCCGAGTGCACCACATTTCCCTGATGAGCAGCCTAGTAATTGCACTAGCATCCTGCTACCCTGCTGGGTGGTTTTGATGGAACGCCCATCATTACCTCTCCTGGTCTCTAAGCCTGTTGTTCTGCTGGGCAGACTGGACACTGAGGTCCCATGGCTGCACACAGAGGCACACTCAGTTCTCAAATGACCACTCTACGCGCTTCTGACTCAGAAAGGAGCCTGGGACTCAAGCTTTGTCTCTGATGGTCCCCTGAGGGGGTGGGCGCTTGTTCCTCTCTTGCGCTCAGCTGTGCCTTGTCCCAGCAGAAGTGTCTCAAGTCATGGGGTTTCCCCATGTCCCTAATAATGCATGGCATTCTTAACAAGGGCTTCCTGATATTAATCATAAATTGTCCTGCACTGATTTCACACTATTATTCTTTCTTACAACTTTTGTTTTTAATACAGCTGAACACCCACCTCCCTCAGGCTGTGTCTGAATATGTGTGTGATGTGGTTGGTATGTAGGAGAAGGATCCTATATGAGATAATGACTGTTTCAAATATGTTTTATAAGACATATTATTTACTATTATATATATTTTAAAGAGAGAGAAGATGTAGTCTTTTCATTGCACTGGAAACTATACTGAAGTGATGGCTGAGGCCTAGATGTGTCCTTGAGGTGGAGGAGTGAATATGGGGAGTCCACTCTGTCCTGCTTTCTGGCCTCAGCTTCCTAGCTTATTGAATTGCTGGGATGCAGTGATCCCAAATACCACTCCCAACTCTTCTACGACATCTGAAGGTCACCACTCACAATGTAGACCTATGGTCTCTGGATTTGTAATTGCCTTTTCTAAGAGTACTACTGCTGCTAATGAGAATAGTAAATGACACTCACCGAATATGCATCTGTGACTTTGGCTTCAGCAATTTGCTTAGTTCTTACAACACAACTCTGAGATAGATGTACTACTTTATTTACAGATGAGAAAGACTGAGGTCTGGCATGCTCAAGCCACTCACTCAGATGAACATGCTGTTTTGCAGCAGCTAGCAAATTATGTCTGTCTGGATTTGTTACAATCAGAGGCTGCAGTGTGGAGATTCTACCTGAGGAGACATATGAAATATAGAACTCTGCAGTCTGGTGTCCATTATGGGAGCCAGGCTGGGCACGGTGGCCCATGCCTGTAATCCCAGCCCTTTTGGAGGCTGAGGCAGGCGGATCACCTGAGACCAGGAGTTCAAAACCAGCCTGACCAACATGGTGAAATCCTGTCTCTACTAAAAATACAAAAATTAGCAAGGTGCGGTGGCACATGCCTATAATCCCAGCGACTCGGGAGGCTGAGGCAGGAGAATTGCTTAAACCCGGGAGGTGGAGCTCTGAGCCACCTTGTACCTGCAACCCCGCCTTGTCTGGGATCCAAGTCCTTGGCCTTCATGGTTGACCCCACTCCTGACCTTCTCTTTCACTAGGCAGCCAGTGGCTGCTTCATTATAGCTCTACACTTCAACAACTCCCAAAGAACCTAAGTGTCATTAAGCAATTTTATAGCAGTCTGGGGCTGACTGGCAGTTCAGAAGTGGCTGCAGAGTTGCTTGCCATCCAACAATTTGAAAACAGTCAAGGCCTCAGTGGGGGGTGAGGGTACTTAGCACAGGGCTGAGGGCACAAGTATAATGTCTAAGGCCCAGCACAGAGTCCTGCCAAAGCCTTGGCAACAATCCCAGTGCTGTGTCTGGAGAAAGTGACAAATGTTCCAGAAGTGGGAGGGGACATGTCTCTCCTGGGGAGACTCTGCTTGAGGCTGCATTTACACAAGGGCACTCTTTGAGTTACTGTAGAAAACTAGATGACTAGAACCACAGTAAAAGCCGCCTACTGTGTTAAAACTGCATGCAGATAGTTCTGGCATGGGAGGGTGGTTTCCTAATTGAAACAATAATAATACTGGGTGTGTGACTACAAGGAAAGAAAGGTGATTTGTGGAAATAACTCCTCGTACTGAAAGAACAAGTTCACCCTCGTGCCTAAGACAATGCAGCCTGATTAGGGAGAAGTAAGGAAGACAGGGTAAATAATAATTTTCCTCACCTACCAGTGCCAGGAGCAGCTGCAGGACCAGGTGAGGGAGGTCACTTAAGGAAGTGCTTCTGCTCAGGGTGGTAGGGGTGCAAGGTCAGCTCCTGAGAATGTGTGCCTCTTAAATGCTGGGCCCTGGGAAGGTGTGTCTGCCTGGCTGTACCCTAGTCCCAGCGCTAACCAGGCATTTGTTAAGAATCTACTTACTTTAGCTTATTTATTCCATATAAAAAACTTCATGGTACAGAACTACTATCCCCATTTTATAAACAGAAGAAACTGAGGCTCAGGTTCAAAGTCACACAGTGAACAAACTCAAACACACAGCGTCACAATCTCATAATCTGCTTAAAACAACTGCAGATTTATTTTCCTAACATTAAAACAACTCTGGTGATGATAAATGCCAACCACTCTGATGGTGAAAAAGAAGGAAGATGAAAAGAAAACAACTCTGGAGGACAGACAGATTAATCTGGTCAGAGTCATGACCCAGCCACTTGCTGTTTGACTTGAGGCCAATCACTTAATTTCTCCAGGACTCAAGTTTCTTGGTTTTAAGTGGGGAGTAATAATAGGACATGTATAGATTTGTTATGGGGCTGAAATGAGGACATGCACATAAAGCATTCAGCAAAATGCCTGGCACAGGATACAGGCAACACTGAGTAATAGCCAATGAACAGCAAGAACCAAGAGTCATTCATTCAACAAAATGTTTTCATGCCCAGGTGCCTCCAGCCAGTGACTACCCTGAAAGAGCTCGTAATCTAGAGGCAGGACAGAAAAAAAAAAAAAAAAAAAAAAAAGCATGGGGAGTGAATAGCATGAAACGAGTCTCGTGGGAACCAGAAGAGGAAATTTCCAACAGTTGGGAGGCAGCGCAGAAGCTACAAAGAGGAGGTGACTTTGGAGACGAGTCTCGAAGGGCCACTCTTAGGCTTACAGGCAGGAAAGGCACCCCAGGGAACTGCGCTTCAGCCTGTGACCCCTTTAGGAAGCCTGAGCCAACCTCAAGATGCCTGGAATGGAAGGAGGGAAGAAGAGATAGGAGAGTTGGGTTCTAGAAAGTGTACACGTTCCAAACACAAATGTGTTTTGCCGTGTGGGCTTGCCCAGCCCAGAAGTGTGGTCCTTTTACGCTCTGATTTAGAGAGTACAGTTCCTGCATTCTAGTGCGGAACCACCTTTCACTAGTTTCAGGACATAATCATTCTTCTGTGCTCTTTTTCTTACAGGCAGGGGGCTCCTGTATCTACTCCACCACTGGCTTCCTATGTTTCCAAACACGTTGCTCTCTGTTGGTGCTGGAGTCCAGCACGGATACCTTCTGGACATCCTGGTCTGCACCTGCACCTAGCCAAGAAGGGACTCCCTGGCAGCTGTGGGCTGACAGAGGCACTGGTGACCTCTGGGGAGGGCAGCAGTTTAGGAAGAAAGAACTATAGAGACCTCTGAGGCTCCCTCAGGCAGGAGCCTCATGGGTCAGACCCCCGGATCTCTTCATGTCTGGTGGCCATGAAGCGGGAAGGCAACTTCTCTCTCTCGGGAGTGAAAGAGCAGTGTGATTACCAGCAAGATCATTATTCTTATCTCTATTTCTCAGGTAAAGAGATATCACCCAGCTCACAGGTGGCAGAGTAGGATTCATATTCAATTTTTCCTGCCTTGACAGTTATAGAAATATCAAGCACTACCTGCAGTCCCTCAGCCACAACCAGCACTACTAATTTTCCCAGCTATCCGCTCTTACTTTGAATCATTTTTTTCCCACTTTATTGACAACAAGGAACGGAGGACACTTGTGTAGGTCTTTTCTATCCCATCAGCTTCCTCCCCATCACCTTCCTCCAGTGTTGAGATATGATTAGTCTTAAAACTACTCTTCAGGAAAAGCCAACAAAAGCAACCACTCTTAGCCAGTCCCCTGGCACCTGGTCATTCACACCATCCCTGACTCCTCCCACCTACCTCGACCCCTCCCACAAGCTCTGACTCCTCCCACCATCCTTGATCCTTCCCACCATCCCTGGCCCCTCCCACCAGTCCTGTCTACTCCCACCAGCCCTCCCATCATCCTTGACCCCTCCCACCAGCCCCACCCACCAGCCCTGGCTCCTCCCACTACCTCGGCCCTTCCCATCACCCCTGGCTCCTCCCACCACCCTCTGCCCCTCCCACCAGCCCTGGGCCCTCCCACCACCCTCGGGCCCTCCCACCACCCTCAGCCCCTCCCACCAGCCCTGGGCCCTGTGCGCCCCACAACTCCCTTGGCTGCTGTTGAGCATGGGACACTTCAAGACTTCTAACCTGGTCTTTGAACCTTGCTTCCCAGAACTATGGCTCTTACAAGGTGGAGATAGAGACCTCCCCTTCCTCGACTGTTCCACACCTTCTGACCACCACCTAGAAAGGAAGTATAGTCTAGCTGCTCAAAAGTTTGGGAGGCTGAGAGGCAGTGAAATGCCTGCAGCATGCAGTCGGGAAGTAAACTTGAATCTATACAAGCTACCATTTCAAAGAAGTCAGCTGTGCTATGCCTCTGGGAATTTCAAACTGAACACATTTCTTTCTTTTTTTTTTCTTTTTAAGACGGAGTCTCACTTTTGTTGCCCAGGCTGGAGTGCAATAGCGCAATCTAGGCTCACTGCACTCTCCGCCTCTCGTGTTCAAGTGATTCTCCTGCCTCAGCTTCCTGATTAGCTGGGATTACAGGCGTCCACCATCACTCTCAGCTAAGTTTTGTATTTTTAGTACAGACCAGGTTACCATAATGACCAGGCTGGTCTTGAACTCCTGATCTCAGGTGATCCACCCACCTTGACCTCCCAAAGTGCTGGTATTACAAGGAGTGAGCCACCGCGCCCAGCCAAACTGAATACATTTGTAAGTGGGCCGAGTATGTAGGGTTCAGCCCTACAGGGTCCTGTGAGCCTCTCTCTACAGGTGTGGAGGTGAGAAACTGTGGAAATAAAAAACACAAGACACCAAGAAAAAACAAAGTTTGGGCCCACTGCCAACCAAAGCGTGGAGTCCAGCAGTGGCCCAGAGTGGCTGGCTACTCTGACTTTTATTGAGTACAAAGCAGGGGGCAGGGTAAGTAGGGTGACGTAATGGTGGTCAGTGATACGGTCAGGTAAATCACATGTCTTGGAGATAGGGGCCCAGGTCTTTCAAGTAGCCGAGGCAAGGAGAAAACCTAATGTGTCAGCACTTTTTCATACTTGTCAAGAAAGAACAAAGACATTAAGATTTATGTTACTATTACTAATTTCATATTTTAAGAAAGGGAGGGACCAGGTGCAGAAGCAGAACATGAAAGTAGACATGGAACGTGACCGCTGAAGCACAGCATCACACAAGACAGTTGAGCCCCTGATGTCCAAGGGTCTCCCTGACAGCCATCAGGCCTACCAGAAGAGCTTGGAGAAGTGGAGTTTTCTCCTAACTCCCTGGAGGCAGGAGACCTCTCAGACATTTTGAACATCTCCTTCCCTAGCTGGCTAAACAGCGGGCGCTTTCCCAGTGCTGGCGCTGCTGCACAGCCGAGGCGCCCTCCAGCAGCCCGTATGCGGGCCTGACAGAGGGCTTAAAGCATCTTGCCTTAGGATCACTTTGTTCACAGTGTCACCTCAATTCCATGCTTCATAATGTGATAATCATTAGGAAGATTAAAAGATTATATTGAGTATATATATTTCTGTGACTGTATATGAATAACTATGTGATTATTCATGATTATATATAGGAATAACTATGTAATTATATCTCTAATTCTTTTTGAGTTCTGTATTCATATGGGAATAGGCTGGGGCTTCAGACCCTTGCCTCAGCACTTGTGGGGTATCTCACGGGGTCTCCCACCCACACAAGTCGGTTTCCCCTCCTTCCCCCTCCTCTCAAACATGCCCATGCTCATCTTTGGCCTCCCCACATCCACGTTTCTTTTTATTTCTCAATTTGTTTTAGTTATAGCTTAGGTTGTCTCTTTCCAAACATCACCTCAGAAGCCTCAGCTTTAACATTTCAAGGTATTTTGCTAAACAATGACATCTACTCTGTAGAGCGATTGCTCCACCAACTAAGTTGCTGAGGTCAACAGAATACATTTGGAGAACTGCTCTGCTGTACATTCACAGGCACACAGCCATGCTTTACTTCAGACTGTATTTGATTAGGCCCAGGGTGAGAATATCATCCAAGTTCCATCATACGTCCCACCAGTGCCCTCATCCCTAATTGTGACACAAGGCACACTGCTGGCCCAGTCCTGTGAAGCCTGGTGTAGCAGCAAGGAAGAGCGAGCTGCTTCGCTATTTTCTGAAGCTTTTGGCTGTTTTGTGCCAAGATCTATGGTTACTTTGCTTCTGGATATCATCTTCAGAAGTCCTTGGGCTCCATTTTTTTAAAATGAGGCAGCTGTGAGCATCATAATTGCAGTAATGTGCCCCAGCAACTTCCAGATTTTCTCTTTAAAATATGTTTCCAGTTATAACTCAAGTTTATCGTTTTATCATCAAATCACTTCGTAGAAAATGTTACATTTGGGTCTCATCATGGATAATCACTCTGAAGAAAGAATTTTATTCCAGTAAAGACTGAGTTTAATAAAGCCTCTGGTGAACTTCAGGCTTGCCAGGCTGAGCAGCAATGGGTCACCCTGGCTGGGAGGGACTAGCTGCTGGCTTTCCCCATCTCTTTCTTTATGCCCTGAGCCAGCCACCCTGTGTTGCTCTGTGACAAAGAAAAAGTGCTTCCATTTTCAACATGTGGCTTAACTTCATGCTGCAGTGGAAGCTGCTGTGCCTAGCCCAGGTCAGGGGGCCACAGGCTCCTTGAGGCTGTGAGGAATATGCTTTTCTCCTTGTGCTTGTGAAGGGACACAGACCTGTGGATCTCTCTCTTCCGTCTTCTCCTGTTATTGTATTATTGTCTTATATTGTATTATACTCACTTCTGCCCCAGAGCACATTGCCCATTCTAGGCATCCATTTTCTTACCCAAAGTCCTATTTCAGTTCACGGAGAAATTGATCACATGCACTTTGTACCCAGAATGTGAAAATCATAGATCTGGCACACAGCTGCGGCCCATTTGGCTGCAGAAAGCAAAATGGATCTCCATATTTTCTACCTGATACATCTTCATCAACATCATCCATTCTCTGATATGCACAGCACTCTAAGAGTTGCCAAGCAATTTTCACATCCATTATTCTTATTTGATATTCATGTATCTGGTTAGAAAGTAAAAGCAGATGCAATTTCCTCCCATGTTATGAGGGAGAAATTAATGCGAAGTCAGGCAAAATACTTTTGTCAAAGAAAGAAAGTAGTACGTTTTCTGATATCTGGCCTAAACTATTTCAGATATACCAGGATTTACCAAAGAAAACATATTTGTCTGTGCTAAGATAGCATTATTTGGGTTTAAATATATTATACAGACATAATGGGGGAAAATTAGCCTCTGAAACTTTGATGACGCCAATATAGCTTCAAACAGCTCTTGCGGTATGTGAGAGCCGGCAAATGAAACTGACTGGTAGTGAGAATCACATAAAAAGTCATCATGCAACTTGATAAATGACACAGAAAACCCACAGTACCATCTTACTGGTGAAATACTGGATGCTTACCCTTTAAGATCAGGAACAATACCACGATGTCTGTACTTGTCACTTCTATTTGACATTGTACTGGAGATTCTAGCAGGGTGGCAATTAGGCAAGAAAGAGAAACAAAAGGGAGCCAGATGGGAAGGGAGAATTCAAACTACATTTGCAGATGCCATGATCTTGTATTTAAAAACTCCAAAGCAGTCCAGTGAGAAACCATTAAAACTATTACAAATGAGTTCAGAAAGGTTTCTGGATACAAAATCAATATACGCACATTTATTATAGCAGCCACTCCTCATCCACGGTTTTGTTTTCTGTGTTTTCAGTTATCCAAGGTCAACTGCAGTCAGAAAATAGCTGAGTGCAAACCAACAAGGTATTTTGAGAGACAGAGAGACTACATTCACGTATCATGTATTACTGTATATTGTTATCATTGTTCTATTTTATTATGTTAATTATGCTAATTTTTACTGTGCCTAATTTATAAATCAAAATTATAGGTATGTATGGGTAGGAAAAAACATAGGCTTCAGCACTATCTGTGGTTTCAAGCATACACTGGGGGTCTTGGAAAGTATCTCCCACAGATAAAGAGGTCCATTGTGTATTTCTATATACTAACAATGAACAACCTGAAAGTGAAACTAAGCAATTCCATTTACAGTATCATCAAAAAGAATAACATACTTAGGAATACACTTAACAAAAGAAGTACCAGACTTTTACACCAAAAACTGCAAGATATCCTTGAAATATGCTTAATAAAACCTAAATAAACGCCGGGCATGGTGGCTCATGTCAGTAATCCCAGCACTTTGGGAGGCTGAGACAGGCAGAACCTAAGGTCAGGAGTTTGAGACCAGCATGGTCAACACAGCGAAACCCCATCTCTACTAAAAATACAAGCTGGACATGGTGGTACGCACCTGCAATCCCAGCTACTCGGGAGACTAAGGCAGGAGAATCACTTGAACCCTGGAGATGGAGGTTGCAGTGAGCCAGGATTACGACACTGCACTCCATGCACTCCAGCCTGAGTGCTAGAGCAAGACTTCTTCTAAAACAAAATAAATAAATAAAAATAAAAATAAGAACCTAAATAGGTGGAAGCACATCCCACATTCCCATATTCATGGATAAAATGAGTCAATATTGTTAAACAACAATACTTCCCACAGTATGCTATAGCTCAAATGCAGCTCCTATCAAATTCCCAACTTCTTCTTTTGAGAAATAGACACACTTGTCCCACATTTATATAAAACTGCAAGGGGATTCTAAATAGTTTAAACAATCTTGCAAAAGAACAAAATGTGTAGGACTCACGCTTCTTAATTTAAAACTTACTAAAAAGCTAGACTAGCGAACAATACAGTCAGGATGGCTAAAGTGACCCCAAGAAACCAAAGGGCAAGATGTCTGCATGTGCCTTCTTTGTGCAGACGTGCAGAGAAGAACATAAGAAGAAAAAACCCAGAGGTCCCTGTCAATTTTGCAGAATTTTCCAAGAAATGCTCTGAGAGGTGGAAGACAATATCTAGGAAAAACAAATCTAAATTTGATGAAATGGCAAAGGCGGATAAATTGTGCTATGATCGGGAAATGAAGGATTATGGACCAGCTAAGGGAGGCAAGAAGAAGAAGGATCCTAACACTCCCAAAAAGCCACCGTCTGGATTCTTCCTGTTCTTTTCAGAATTCTGCCGCAAGATCAAATCCACAAACCCTGGTATCTCTATTGGAGATGTGGCAAAAAAGCTGGGTGAGATGTGGAATAACCTAAATGACAGCGAAAAGCAGCCTTACATCACTAAGGTGGCAAAGCTGAAGGAGAAGTATGAGGAGGATGTTGCTGACTATATCGAAAGGAAAGTTTGATGGCGCAAAGAGTCCTGCTAAAGTTGCCCAGAAAAAGGTGGAAGAGGAAGATGAAGAAGACAAAGAGGAGGAGGAGGAGGAGGATGAATAGAAAAACTGTTTATCTGTCTCCTTGTGAATACTTTTTAGAGTAGGGGAGCGCCGTAATTGACACCTCTTATTTGAGAAGTGTCTATTTCCCTCATTAGGTTTAATTACAAAATTTGATCACGATCATACTGTAGACTCTCAAAGTGCTCTAGAGATTGTCATTGGTTTACATGAAGTGGCCATGGGTGTCTGGAGCACCCTGAAACTGTATCAAAGTTGTACCTATTTCTAAACACTTTTAAAATGAAAAGGCATTCACTCGCGTGTTCTCTTCACTCTGTCCAGTTTGCTGTTGATGTGACAAGGCATTTGAAGATGTTTCTGGCATTTTTTTTTATTATTTATAAGGTGGTGTTAACTATATGGTTATTGGCTAGAAATCCTGAGTTATCAACTGTATGTATCTATAGTTTGTAAAAAGAACAAAACAACCAAGACAAACTCTTGATGCTCCTTGGTTGACACTGAGGGAAAGATGCCTTTTAGAGGGGCCGTAGCTCAGGGCGTGCACTGTGAGGCTGGACCTGTTGACTCTGCATCCATTTAGCTTTAGGTTGTCTTGTTTCTGTATACAGTGACATAGCATTCCACTACCATCTTAGCTGTGGACAAAGGGGGTCAGCCAGCATGAGATTTTTTTTTTTAAGTGCAGTAGTTTTTAAACTGTTTTTAAACAAACTGTAGAACTCTTTATTGTCAATAAACTGAAGAGCCACCGCATCAGCAAAAGTTCAAGAACCTTCTGTACTTAAACACGATTTGCAACTTCCCGTTATCTGTTTTTTGTATGTTTAGAACGCTGAAATGTTTTTGAAGTTAAATAAATAGTATTACATTTTTTTAAAAACTTACTAAAAAGCTCTGATAATAGCAACAGTGTGATACTGGGGTAAGAGCAAAGAGATCACTGGACTAGAACTGAGAATCTGTACATAAACCCACACATTTATGATCAACTGATTTTTGATGAGAGTGTCAAGATCATTAAATGACAGCAGCATAATCTTCTCCACAAATGGTTCTGAGAAAACTGAGTATCCACATGTGGAAGAATGAAGTTGGACTTCTATCTCACACCATATAAAAAATCAGCTCAAAACGGATCACAGACTTAATGTAAGAAAGAAGACTATAAAATTCTCATAGGAAAAATAGGGTATATCTTCATGACCTTGGATTTCTAGATATGACACCAAACACACACACACACACACACAATCAGACAGGTTGAACTTCATTAAAATTAAAAACATGTGCATCACAGGACATTATCAAGAAAATGAAAAGACAACTCACATGGGAGAAAATATTTATAAATAATATATCTGATAAGAGTCTAGTATCCAGACAACCCAATTTTAAAAATAAGTGAAGGATTTAAATAGCCATCACTCCAAAGATAAACAAATGGTTGACAAGCACATGAGAAGATGCTCAGCTTCATTAGGTAAGTGCAAATCAGAACCACTTTATGTCTACAAGAACAACTATAATAAAAAGGAGAGATAAGAATAAGTATTGGCAAGGATATGGAGAAATTGAAAGCCTCAGGCACTGTTGGTGGGAATGTAAAATGGTGCAGCCATTTTGGAAAACAATTTGGCAGCTTCTCATTAAGTTAAAGTAGGGTTACCAAATGATCCAGCAATTCCACTGGATATATAACAGAGATAACTTAAAAAATGTATCCACACAAAAACTTGTACATGAATGTTTATAGCAGAATTGTTCATCATATCCTAAAAGTGAAACAACATAAGTGTCCCATCAACTGGTAAATGGATAAACAAAACGTGATATACTCATACAATGGAATATCACTTGGCAATAAAAAGGAATGAAGTACTGATATGTGCTACAGCACAGATGAATCTTCAAAACATGTGAAAGAAGTGACAAAGCCAGACACAAAAGGCCACATATATATGGTTCATTTTATATAAGACGTCCAGAATAGAGAAATCCGTAGAGACAGAAAATAGATTACTGGTTGCAAGGGTGGTGGTGTTTGGGGTGGTGATGGAGAGTGACTGTTAATGAGTATAGTTGTTGTTGTTGTTGTTGTTTGGCAGGGGGAATGAAAATATTCTGGAATGTTATTCCAGCAATGTTATTAAAAATAACGTGTTTATTTGTCAATATCACTAAACTCCGCTGTATGTAAAGGCTGAAATTTCTGCTCCATTTCCTAAGGGGATTTGGTTCTGGTTGCCTGAGGGAAGGGAAGAAATCACTTTTCAGGGTGATGGCTGGATATCGTATGTATGGCAGGTGAGCTCATCTTATGGGTGAGCAGGGCTCCCGTCTATACAATGTTAGCTTCTGCTTAGACTCTACCACCATAGGAGTGTGAATTTTGTTACCATTATGGTACCCAGTTGTCCCTGCGTGGAGATTCTCTTGTGGATGGCATGCTTCCCTTCTGTCACCACAAGTGAGATATGGAGTCTTAGGGCCTAAACAAGTTACCTTGATGCTGATAACCCTAACATCAAATACATTTTCAAGAGGAGGCTCCGTAGTCATACTAGCTTTCTGTTTGCCTCAAATGATGGCGAGTAAATTGTTCAGATCCAGAGGCTAAACTGTCATGAGTGAATATAGACTATTGTAGAAGCTCAGCCCCTGAACTTTATCCAACAGGAGCACTGGGGGCCTTCCAAGAAGAGAAAAGCAGGGCCAGTCTTGTTGAGCCAAGAGCAGGGTCACAGGGCCACTTGCCCACTTTCTAACATAGCCCATCATGTGTGCAGACATCAGCTTGTCTCTGCCCTCACCATTGTGGCACCTTTGTGCAAAGCACGGTTTCAATCCACCTTATTAAGACTGATTTCAGTTACTAGACTAATGTCCATCAGATAATATACCCCAAGGCAGATATTCAAGGAAAAATCCTGCCTCCTTCAAACCCTGGTACCCTTATGGATCATGAGGTGCATCATACATATTAGTTAATGCATCACAAAGCATTTACATACAGATAACAGGGAATTTTTTAGACTTCATTTTTGAGAGCAATTTTAGGTTCATAGCAAAATTGAGAGAAAGATATAGAGATTTCCTCATATATCATATCCTTCACACGTACACAGCACCCCCTTACCAACATCCCCCACCGCAGTAGTGCATCTGTTACCACTAATAAGCCTGCATTGCATGTCATTATCCCCAGAGTCCACAGTTTACATTAGGGTTCACTCTTGCTGTAATACATTCCAGGACTGAGCCTGCTAGCTCAGGACTCTCTTCCTCTTTTTAGAAAGCCACCACAGCCCCATTCCCATGATAACCTATTAATCTATTAATCCACTAACTCCCATGAAGGATTAATCCAATCATGAGGGCACCCTCATGACCCGGTCACCTCTTAAAGGTCCTGCCTTTCAATACTGCCACATTGGGGATGAAATTTTAACATCAGTTTTGGAGGGGACAAACATTCAAACCCTAACAGTCTTGTCACTTACCTACTTATCTTTTACTGTATCAATGACACTGTTTTCACTGTTATAACTTCATAGTGACTCTTACCTGCTTTCCTTGTCCTTTTCAGACTGCTTTAAGCTAGTCATTTAATTTTGCTGTTCTTACTTGCTGTTTTACTTACTCCAGGAAAGGAGACAGGTAGTGAGAGAAGAGTTCATGGATAGTTGGAAGTGAAGCCATGAAGTGCCAGAGAAGTAGTACTCATGGACAGGGAAGGTGCTGCTAAGAGTTCTGAGTTCTTCAGGTCTATTTCTCAAGCTGTTGTTCCAGGATAAATGGGTATCCTAGGTCCAGTTGGTAGACGACTCTACCATTTTCTGCAGCAATCTGAATGTGGGAAGAAGTTTCCACTTCTTTTCATCCAGAGGCATCTACCTTTCCTTGGTATAGCCCCAAATTCTTGTACTTCTTCCAGTTTACTACTACTAACAGCTACCATTTAATAACATTAAATTATTGTCTAACTAAATCCTCTCAATAACCCTATAACTTACACAAACCCCATTCCTGGTTTGAAGAACTTAAATGACTTTTTCAAGATCATGTTACTCGGAGGTGTAGCTAAACATCAGTCCCAGCCTGGTCTGGCTGCTCAGGCTTGCCCACCTGCTTATTTTCTCTTTCAGCTAAGGAAGAGTCTCAGAGCACTGGGTCCATTGTCCTAGGTGTCCAGGTTGGAAGAAAGAGGATCTACCTGAGGGCTTTGATTCATGGGGCAAGAGAGTGATTCCAGGGACTTTCTAGCGGAGATTTTTGTTGGGACAGGAGGTAGAGGGTGAGAACAGTGGGTAGCAGGGCACACAGTGGGCAACAGTGGTGGCAAAAGGAAAGAGGTTGGTGAGAGGCCAAGGGAGGTGATCCCTGTTGCCTTCCTACTATAGTGGGTTGAGTAATGCCCCCAAAACTTATGTCCACTTGGAACCTCACAACGCATTTGGAATTAGGGTCTTCCCCGTGTAATCAGTTAAGTTAAAATGAGGTCATACTCTATTAGGTATTCCAATCCTAGTAAATTCAATGACTTGTGTCCTTACAGGAAAAGGATGCCAGATGCAGTGGCTCACAGCTCTCAGCACTTTGAGAAGCCAAAGCGGGAACATTGCTTGAGCTCAGGAGTTTGAGACCAGCCTGGGCAACATAGGGAGACTCTGCCTCTATAAAAAATATAAAATTAGCTGGGTGTGGTGGCGCAGGCCTGTGGTTCCAGCTGTTCAGGAGGCTGAGGTAGGAGGATTGCTTGAACTCTGGAGGTATAGGCTGCAGTGAGCTGTGGTCCTGCAACTGCAGTCCAGTCTGGGTGACGGAGTGAGACAAACAGGGAAGGAAAGGGGAGGGAAGGGGAAAGGAGGGGAGGGGAGGGGAGGGGGAAGAAAAAGAGAACTGAGAGACAGACACAGGGCAAAGAGACTATGTGAGATGGAGGTAGGGATTCTGCTCCCACAAGGCTGAGAAGGCAGAGGTTTGCTGCAGCCACCAGCAACTGGGTGAGGCTGGGTGAGGAAGGATCCTCCCTTAGAGGCACTGGAGGGAGTGCGGCTCACCTGACGCCTTCATTTCTGCCTTATCATCTCCAGAAGTGTGAGAACATAAACTTCCGTTGTTTCAAGCCACCAAGTTTGTGATGATTTGTTAGAATAGCTCAGAGAATCTAAGAAACCTGCTGAAGAGCCAAGAGAGCTGTCTCCATTGAAATCATGGAAGTGACACCTGCAGGTATCACTCATTTCCGATGCTTCTGATTACCTGGCTTGTAGAACAATCTCTGTTTCTCAACACGTGCGACATAAATGAAACAAAACCCCGCAGCTGGAGTCGCTTTCCAGTAGGTTTGGTTTAGGCTGTGATCAGCTTCTCCAAATGAGCAGTGCTTGGCATGTAGTAGACCAGCATATTTAAATTCATTGAATAAATGAATGAACTCAGAGGAGGTGACTATCCTTGTCTATGGAAATAGACTTCATATTTTTCCTTGATATCGTTGTCTTTGGAGAATAGTCTGGTTTGCCATAGTCACAGAGAACACACAGGCATGAGAGCCAGACAAGCCTAGAGTGAGTCGCCATGGGACTTTGAGCCAGTACTTGAGCTCTGCTGAGCCTTTGTTCTCTCACCTGTGAGTGAAGGGACCATGCCTTCCTGGAAGGCTTACTGAAGAATTGTCATCAGAGCACCTGGCACATCATATGCCAATCTGTGTGATCAGAGCTGTTATAATGCCAACCTACTCCACTCCTCTTCTCCAGCAGGAAGCATGTAATGGTAATACTCACAATGGCTCTCTGGAAAAATGAAGTACAATGCACGTGTTTTGTGGTGTATGTGTGTGTTGGTGCAGTGTGTGTATTTTTAGGTGTGAAATATGTTCATCAAACAGCTATACTTAGATTAACCTGAAAAACTATGACCACCCTAGGCAGTTGAGCTCTAGAAACATCAAAGTTTTCCAAGCAGTCCTCCTTTGAGAGAAAAGCATCAAGAATTGAATCACTTAGTCACACATTTTCAATCTCTGTAACATTTTCCTAATTCGTCCCAGAACTGTCAACACAGCTGTTACTAGGCCTAGGTGTAGACAGTTTCTAAACAGAGTGGTAAGTCCATTGGTCTAGTTTAATAGACAAGGTATTCGATATTTTTCAACTTTGACTACTGTACTCTATAAATCATCTTCTCTGGAGGAAATAAAAAGGAATTAAAAAAGTAGAAGGAGAAGAGAAAAGGCATCCATCTTGACTGAGGATGATCCCCGGAGCTTCTCTCGCAGGGAAGAGTTTAGAAAGAGTGTATGAATGCAGCGCTGTGAGTGGACACAATTAATCTGTCCTGGGATCTATGTGTCGACTTTTCTGACACTGAGCCGTGCCCCTGGAGAACACGCTCCCAAGACACTCGTAAGGGAGCAGTGGAAAGTCTGACTGCTGAAGGTGGCGGCTCCAGTTCCCTTGAAAGCAGATGTTGGCAAACAATTATTCCACAGGCCTGGTCTGCAGCCAGTTTCTTAAGCTTCACTAGATCCCATAACCAGAGCAAAGTGGCTTCAAGGTCCACTCGGCTGATGTTAAATCCAGACACATACACAAACCATTAGAAGACACTCAGTTGGTATTTTTACAGCTCTGTAAATCCATTCTTAGTTTAATGCCTTAGACACCTTGGACAACTGTTCTGGGAGCGGGGAAAGCGAAGAATCCCATAAACAAGGCAATGTCCATGTTGAAACTAGGTCATCTGACTCCAGTCCCCATGCTCTTCCCAGCACGGTGCACTGCCGTGGAGGTGGCAGATGTTGAAGGCCTCCCTCAATGTGATTCTAGACTCTCCTTGATCTAATTTCCCATAAATCTACACTTGTCTTCCAGGTTTCCAGCCACACTGAGTTCCTTGCCTTTCATGGATGTTCCATTAGTTAGTGCTAAGTCAATGTCTTTGCACTTGCTGTCCATCCCTTCTATCTGGAACATTCTCTGCTTAGAATAGCTTTTGTCCTCTTGGCTGATAAAGGGCAGCCACTTCTCAGAAGTTTCCTTCAGCCCCCTTTTTCCTGTCTCCTTGCTCCTTGTAGCTCCCTTTCCCATTGCACTTATCCCTGCATCTGTAATTGTTTACTTGGTTGCCTCTCTCACCAACCTGACACCTTCCCCTCTGCAGCACCTGACTCTGAGCACTGCTGGGCTCTACTGGCTTTGGACAGAGATTATTTAATGAATGCAAGAAGTAATGAATGAACAAATCCAGTGAGAGTTCCAAAAACCTCAGGATAATATGAGCTATTATTATTACATGTCATTCCGTCACTATGTATTATGCTAAGTGAGCCCTGACTGAGCCAGATCTCCCTAAACCAAACTGTACACTCCTTTCTGAGAAGGCAGAAGTCCAGTTGGATTATAAACTAAGCATCAGAAATATGTGGTATTGCAGATATCAGCTAACATGGCCAATTATCTCATAGATCCAAGGAGGGAGTTTACTAATTCAGCTATTGGCTTAGCATGTGATCTTGGGCAAGTATCCACTTCTTAATCTTTCTACTTATAACAGACAGATAAAGACTTTGATCTTTACCTCAAGGACTAATGAGGTTGAGTGTCTGAAAGCTCTAAGCATCTTGGGGGAAATGCTTGCTACCGGGCTTATGGTCATGTACTTGCATCACATTTGGAACATAGAAGACGGTGAAGGTTGTCTCCATTCTTCTCTGCCATGTAAGGCAGATAATCTGGATTCAATAGGCCACTGTGGGGAGGGCTGCAGTTAGGTAATTCTGAGTAAGGAAGAGAGAGCGTTGACATTTCTGTTGACGTATGTTTTCACCAGCATGAGATACACAGGGAGGCCACACCCGGCTTATAGGACCACATTTTGAGCACACATCCTGCAAACCATGGGAAGTCTGTCTTCCCTCTCAGGATTCCTCCTCCTAATAGATTTGATGTGCTTTCTCAGTGATGGTTGGTCCTGGTGTCATTGCCATCTACTGCTCCACTGCTGTGGGTGCTGAGTTCTGTCAAAGCTTCCTTGTGTGAAGGGTGGAAAGGGTCCTGCACTTGGTTATGGGTGCTCTACCCCAAAGAGGCTGGGTTATGAGTGCTGTGTTTTTTGTAGGAGTCACATGCAGTTCCTGAAATGAGCCTTTCCCACAGTAAAACCTAATAACATTTAGATAGGAGCTTCTCTCAATTCAAAACAAGAAAGTTACTACTAATAATTCAAGATGAGATCCTACAAAATTGTTCAAGTAACTCACAGACAAATAAGTAGAGAAACACAGGAATAAGAAAGAGAAGAGCCCAACAAAAAACAACAAAATGGCAGATGTAAGCCCTATTGTGCCAATAATGTAAATGATCCAAGTACACCAATGATCTAAGTACACCTTAAAAATGTAAATGATCTAAGTACTCCAATTAAAAGTTAGAAATTGACAAAGTGGATTTAAAAACATGGTAAAAAATATTCTGTGTGCAAGACACATAAAATACAATGATGAACAGATTTCATAGCCAGTAAGTGATCTAGGTGGGTTGAAAGTGAAATGATAGAAGAAGATATACCATAATTTTTTTAAAAATAGAAGTAGATATATTAATATCAGGTAAAGTAGACTTCACAAAGAAGAGTAATTAACTATAGACAAAAATGAGTTCACATAATGATAAAAAGATTAATCCTGTAGCAAGCCATGATGATCCTAAACATGTGTCCACCAAAAAACAAAGCCTTAAAAAACATGAATAAAAAACTGATGGAACTAAAAGAATAAATAGACAAATCCACAATTGTAGTTACAAACCTCAATACCCCCACTCTCAGTAATTAGAAGAACTGAAGAACACCAACAGACAAGAACTGCCTGGCATTTATACAGCACTCTAGTCAATACCAACAGAATACACATTCTTTCCAAGCATCCATGAAGCACTCACCAAGACAGAGCATATTCTAGGTCATAAAAAAACCCTCAATATATTTAAAATAATAAGAATCATACTGAATACATTCTTCGACCAAATGTAATTAAACTAGACATCAATTAGAACAACAGAAAAATCTCCAACCACTTGCAAACTAAACAACACAATTGGAAATAACCCATAAGATAATGAGGAAGTCTTGAAAGAAATTAAAAACTAAATTAAAATACAGCACATCAAAACACATGAAGTGCATTTAATGCAGTGCTGAGGGGGAAATTTATAGCCCTAATTTATTAGTTTAGAAAATCAGAGAAATCTCAAATTAATACTTTAAGCTCCTATGTCAAGGAACTGGTAGAAAAAAAAGAATTAAGTAAATCCAAAGCAAGCAGAAAAAAGAAAATAATAAAGAGCAGAAATTCACAAAATTGTAAATAGGGAAGGAATAGAAAAAAATAAATGAAGCAAAAAGCCAGTTCTTCAAAAAAAAATTTATAAAATGTATAGACCTCTAGCAAGGCTAATATGGTTTGGCTGTGTCCCCACCCAAATCTCATTTTGAAATGTGGCTCCCATAATCACCACATGTCATGGGAGGGACCCAGTGGGAGGTCATTGAATCACGGGGGTGGGTTTTTCCTGTGCCGTTCTCGTGATAGTGAATACGTCTCATGAGATCTGACAGTTTTATAAAGGCTACCTCCCCTGCACACGCTCTCTTGCCTGCTGCCATATAAGACATACCTTTGTTCCTCCTTCACCTTGCACCATGATCGTGAGACCTCCCCTGCCATGTGGAACTGTGAGTCCATTAAATCTCTCTCTCCTTCTCTCCCTTTTTTTTTTCTTTTTTTATAAATTACCCAGTCTTGGGTATTTCTTTATAGCAGTATGAAAATGGATTAATACAAAAGCTGACAAATTAAAAAAAAAAAAAACAGAGAAAAAACATACAAATAATATCTGGAATGAAATACAGATTTTGCAGTCATTAAAAAGGATAATAAGAAAATGCTGTAAACAACTTTATACTTATGAATTCTTTAACTTAGAAAAATAGACCTATTTCTCAAAGATCACCAACTAGAAAAATTTAATAAGGATGAAATAAATAACCTCAATTGTCCTATAACCATAAAAGAAATGGAATTTGTGGCTAGGCACGGTGGCTCATGCCTGTAATTCTAGCACTTTGGAAGACCAAGGCGGGTGGATCACAAGGTCAGGAGTTCAAGACCAGCCTGGCCAACATAGTGAAACCTCATCTCTATTAAAAATCCAATAAATTAGCCAGGCATGATGGCAGGCATCTGTAATCCCAGCTACTTGGGAGGCTGAAGCAAGAGAATCACTTGAACCTGGGAGGTGAAGGTTGCAGTGAGCGGAGATGGTGCCAGTGCACTCCAGCCTGGGCGGCAGAGTGAGACTGTCTCAAAAAAAGAAAGAAAGAAAGAAATGGGATTTGTAATTTAAAAGTTCCCAGAGGCTGGATGTGGTGGCTCATGCCTGTAATCTCAGCAATTTGGGAGGCTGAAGCGGGCAGATCATGAGGTCAGGAGGTTGAGACCAGCCTGGCCAACATGGTGAAAACCCGTCTCTACTAAAAAATATAAAAATTAACCGGGTGTGGTGGTGAGTGCCTGTTATACCAGCTACTCTGGAGACTGAGGCAGGGGAATTGCTTGAAGCCAGGAGGCAGAGGTTGCAGTGAGCCGAGATCGCTCTATCACACTTCAGTCTGGGTGACACAGCAAGACACCACCTCAGGAAAAAAAAAAAAAAAAGCTCCCAGAAATGTCCAGAACCAGAATTCTACTCAATATTTAAAAACAAAGTTAACATTAATTTTTCACAATTAGTTCAGAGGAAAGAGCACATCCTAATCCATTTTGTAAAGCTAGTATTGTATTGATATAAAACAAAAGATAGTACCGAAAAAAAAAAATACAAAACTACAGACCAATACATCTCATGAACTTTAACACAAAAATCCTCAATAAAATATTCACAAATGGAATTCTGTAGTGTATAAAAAGAATTCTAAACCATGACTAAGTGGGATTTATTTTGATTGTGCAAGGCTGGTTCAACATTTGAACGTCAATCAGTGTAATCCACCATATCAGCAGGGTAAATAAGAAAAGCTACATGATCCCATCAATTGATGCAAAAATAAAAAAGCATTTGACAAAAAAGGAAAGTGAAATTCTCCACAGAAAACAAGTTGTGCTGGCCTTATCCAGCTGTGCAAAGGAGGAGATGAACAATCTTTGTGGCCTGGCCTTGGAAAATAAGGAAGTGTAATCTAGGACACAGATACAGAGAAAGATGAAGATAGAGCACTTGGAATACGGGCTCAGAGAAGCTAAGTCATTTGCTTAATGTCACATTACCTGTAATTGAGAATCATATCTTTTGATGGAAAACCCAGAGCTATGTACCCCAGGGTACCCTGGAATTATGTTCTTGATCTGTGTCTTTCCTATATTTCTATATTCACACATATTTTCTTGGTCTATTTTCTACTGCTATAACAGAATACTAAAAAGTAGTTAATTTGTAAATAATAAAAGTTTATTTGGTTCATAGTTCTGAAGCCTGGGAAGTCAAAGATCAAGGGGCCACATCTGATGAGGGCCTTTATGCTGTGTCATCCCATGGTGGAAGGGGTCACATGGCTAGAGAGCAAACACAAGGGAAAAAATCAGGGCTGACTCCTCCTTTTATCAAGGACCCACTCCTGCAACAGCTAGCCTTCTCCTATGATAATAGCATTAATTAATTCATGAGAGCAGAGCCATCAGGGCCTAATTACCTCTTAAAGACCCCACCTCTTAATACTGTTGCAATGGCAATTAAGTTTTCAACACATGAAATTTGAGGGACATATTCAAACCACAGTAGATAGATACAGATATTGATATAAGATGAGTGTCCCTTATTTGAAATGCTTGGAACCAGAAGTGTTATCAGATTTCAGATTTTTTCAGATTTTGGAATATTTGCACTATCGTGGTTGAACATTTCAAATCAGAAAATCTGAAATCTGAAATGCTCTAATGAGCATTTCCTTTGAGTGTCATGTAAGCACTCAAAAAGCTTCGGATTTTTGGAACATTATGGATTTAAAAATTTTAGATTTGGAATGCTCCACCTTCACACACACACACATACCTATGTATATATTGCAGAGATGAAGAATAGCACTTCTCAAGAGAAGAGAGTGAAAACAGCAATCTGAAATCTTTGCAATAATTTGAACTAGTGAATTTCATTCTTAACATAACAGTTTAGAGAAATAACTGGCATGACAGCACTCTTTCAGGGACTCTTAGTTTTCAGTGATGAAATTGAACTTTAGAACGGTAAGGTTTACCTGATATCACACAGCTGCTGAAAGGCAGCAGGGAAAGTAGACCTAGTTTTCTGTGGTAGCTGTTAGTGCACACCTGTATTAATCATGTGAGAATCACATGTATTTTTAAAAGTGCTCATGCCACCTAAAAATCCAGCCTCACTTTATCATTAATTCGAATTAAAATGTGGCTGTAAACTGTCTCATATTTGTTGAAAATTATGTTTTATAAATTTTATAAACACACAGTCTTGGATCTCACATATTTGGTTTCTCACATGAACATTCCAGCAAATATGGTAAATATCCATGCATATTTAATAATAAAATCTGGTTTGTTTCAGAGGATGTAGAAGGGACTGGTTTGGAGGGATTGCCCATGTCATTTACAAAACTGTTAGTAAAAATGGGAACAATGTCTTGTTTTCCTTTCAAAAAATTTCCTCAAAGCAAACACCTGCTTGGAATTCTTTCATCACTGTTCTTTTTTCGGGGATCGTGGCAGGCATCCCCCATGACCCAAGTTTTGAACATCTGGAGGGGAAAACATGTCTTGAGTCTTATATCATTAACATTAGTGATAACTTTGTGCACAACACAGTTCTTTGTAGATACATGTTTTTCCTTTCTTTCTTTTCTTTCTTTTCTTTTTTTTTTTTTGGGACGGAGTTTCGCTCTTGTTACCCAGGCTGGAGTGCAATGGTGCGATCTCAGCTCACCGCAACCTCCTGGGTTCAAGCAATTCTCCTGCCTCAGCCTCTCGAGTAGCTGGGACTACAGGTGCACGCCACCACGCCCAGCTAATTTTTTGTATTTTTAGTAGAGACGGGGTTTCACCATGTTGACCGGGATGGTCTCGATCTCTTGACCTCGTGATCCACCAGCCTCCACCTCCCAAAGTGCTGGGATTATAGGCGTGAGCCACCACTCCTGGCCGATACACATTTTTTAATTCTCCTTTTTTAACTCTTTTTCAAGGTATTAGGATTATTCCAGTTTTACAGGAATTGTTTCACCCAATGTGTCAGCAGGCACGTGGGGAAGCTGGTCCCAAGAGCCCAAGAGGTTTGGATTCAGAAGCCTGTGCTCCTTCTCAATCCTATTGTTGCTCCCACCGTAGCCCCAGGCACTGGGGGACGGAGTGAAGTGACCTTCCGGGATGTTACCAAGGGTAAAGCCAAAGGGACTGTTCAGACAGAGAGGGGACCAGGGCGCTCTTTGGTGGTCACGTTCTCAGGCTGATGTGCCTGCCTAGCATTTGTAGAAGTCTCAGGAACAGCTAGGAGAAAGGGTGGTAACAGCCAACCACTATCTGGGAGTGCAACTCAAAGTGTACTCACAAGCTATGCAGATCCATTATATACAGCCAGCCAGACACCTCCCAAACATCCACCTGGAAAGCAGTGGCCACCGAGGCAGTTGTGATGACTCCATTGAACTTGCCACTATCCCAGGTGCACCTGGCTTTGAGAATTCATCAGTCCTCTACTGATGTCTACCCTTTTACTTCATATTTTCCAAAAGTTAGGGAGAAACTATAACTAGAGCCAGGAAGAACAGGTAGGTGATTAAGGGGAAAAGTAACTATATCACTGAGGAAAAGATTCATGGGGAGGGGTAGTTGGTGGGAATATGACACAGCCAAATGCTAATATCAACCATGCAGGAAAATTACTCTTGAAATAAATTTGAAGAGGAAGGGTGCAAGAAGACATGGCTCTGGACAAAAAGTGGTGCAGAGATCCTGTATCACTCCCACTTTCCCTCTGTCCCTGGGAAAGTCATTCGATGCTTCTGACATTCCATACTTCCGGACCTGAAGAAGTGTTGGAGAAGTGGGTGTGATAATGGGTGGAATGTGCTGTGTAAGCACTTTATGTGTGTAAAGAATCATAGTAACTCTATGTCCAATGAGGATCCCTGAAAGATGATGGTTACCCTCTATCTTCCCTGTCCACAGGTGATGCCACTCAGAAAAATAAACTTTTGTTCAGAAGGTGGGAAATCAGAGAGCCCTGGAGAACTGTGCTGGTGTCCCTGCAGAGTGAGCATCTGAGTGACACTACAACATCACAGAGCCAAGCAATGCTGTCTCAGTCCATTCATGCTGCTATCACAAGAGATCTTAAACTGGGTAATTTATAGACAACAGACATTTATTTCTCACAGTTCTGGAGGTTGGGAAGCCCAAGATGAAGGTTTGGCACCTGGAGAGGACGTGTTCCTCACAGACAAAGCCATCTAGGAGGCCTCGCATGGCAAAGGGCAAAAGGGGCTCATGAGGAGTGAGCACGCCATGCAGGTGAAGCCCTGGAGAAAGGGGTTGTTGTTCTTGGGAAAGAAATTGAGAAATCTTAAACACAGTGTCCATCCAGTTCCATACCATCAGCAGTTTCAGGTGTCCTCTGGGATAAGACGGGGCTACTGCAGTACATGTATCAGCAATTTGTTGAGTACCAATTAACTGCCTGATGCAGATCTGTTCTAAATGAACAAATAGAGATAAAGAAAGGGGAGAAAAAAAACAAACCAGTGAAGCCTGATGTTTTTCAGTAAGGAAAAGTAACGCTTCCTTCCACTCTGGCTATGCAGGCGGTCACAGGGCTAAGCTGAGAGAGAGAGACAAGTCCCACTGCAAAGGTCAAGCTCAGAAACTCAAGGCTAAGTCGACCCCACACCCAGGAGTGTCCAGCCTGGTCCTTTGTGGCACGAGTATGGGAAGAAGGCCTCCTGATTCCATGCCCAGCCCTGCCCCTGAGTCTGGGTGATAGAGGGCCTTTACCTAACCCTCAGAGTCACCTCTGTTCCTTCCATGCCCTAAAAATTCAGACATTGAGCTATTCCTTTGGGGTCTCGCAGCCCTGAGGCTCTCCTAGATAAGAGAGATTGCATCCTGCCTTTTAGCAAGCATGCCTTTCTCCCAGGTGCAGCTACCCAATCCAGAGGTCGCCATTGCCACAATTTACAGCTCAGACCCTGGACATCAGTGTAGTCAAGAAGGCCAAAGATCAGAAGGGGTGAACCATCCATTGGAGCTTGGATTTTCTCTCTTCTGACTTGCTCAGCGATAAATGCTGCTACTCGGGATAATAAACTGGGGTAATTACTTTCAAACCCCAGGGTAAGGTGATCCCTGAAGGCCCCAATCACTTGCAGATGCTGCCTCCTTTCTGTGCTGTGTGTTGTCATTTTCCTCTCTCTGTCTTTGTGGAGGCTTTTGCAAGAACCCTGTTCTGTCCCTTTTGCAATAACCCATAATGGAGGGACAGAATCTGTCCCATCTGTGTTTTCTCTGAAAGTCCAAATAAAGACAGCTCAGTGCTCAGATTCCACTGGGTCTTCCCCAAGCTGAGGCTCCTCAGGTTTCCAGGCACACAGCCAAGGAGCCACCACCTTCTGTCCCTTTGTCTTGCCCTTGGAATACCTAGAAAACAAGAAACATCACAACCACCCACTTCTCTGGTTGGGTAATGAGAAGGATCAACTGAGCTCTCCTGGGTAAAGGAGCTCTGTGATTTGTGAGTTCTTGGGCTTGTACAGGGGTTAGCTGTTGTTATTATTAGCTGAGCGATGTCCATGACTCACAGGATACAATTAGGCTAATTCTTTGCTAAATCCCATGGTCCCCACAGCTGCAGTGAAACAGTCAGAGAAACAGGCCACAGAGAGGTGGCTGCAGTAGCCAGGGAGCTACATGGTCAGCATTGCATCTGTGTGAGCTCCCGGCCAATATGCAGGTCACCTGCACCCAGCTAGCTTAGGAAGCTCAATAATGTAGGTGTGTGTGTTTGCAAACTCTTCACTTGGGGTTTTCCATTTAAGTTCTGGTCTAGAATGGAGCGCAAACTTTAAGTGTATTACCAGCGTGTGTGAGTGGGCTGGTCTGAGAACATAATCTAATCTCCCATGCCTCAGTTTCCCTGTCTGTAATGCAACAAGAAAGCAGACCTCATTGGATTGTGGGATGTTCACTGGAGTACACGGGGAGCCCTCTTGCATACGGCCTGGCACAGGATAAATGTTAGCCAGGATTATTATAATGATGCACAGAACTTAAATTTAGACCTGTCCAGGGCGGTCTCCAGTTACAGTCAGAGAGCCTTCAGTTCTCATGTTCCTAACACCAGTGCAGCCGCCTTCACGTCACAGATGGGCACAGAGCCGGTGATCAAAATCAGTCAGGAAATTCTGGAGACGTGTCTCCTGGGGACTGTGCCCCAGCCACTACATCAGCACAGAGGAGCTGGAGACTCCCATCTCTAACAAGCCCCAGGCTAGTGAGGGGTTTAATGATGTAAAACGTGGGGCAAGAGTAAGGCAAGCAGGGCCTGACATCAGCAGGCTCCGTGTTCCGGGGCAAGTCCAGCGGCTTGGGGCAGATTTGCAGCCTGAAGCTCCACCTGTGCTGCTGTGTGACCCATGCAGGCTGTGAGTCTTCTCTGGGCTTCACTTCCTCCTTTGCCTTGATGTCTACCTTTGTTTTTGAGAGGATGAGAGCATTCCAACAAGAGATCTCTGAGCTACAGCAGCTCTAACCCAGAGTGCGTGGTCATCCTAGTGACGGAGTGGAGGTGGCACCTCTTCTCCCATCTTTGGAGAGGATGAGAGGTGCTCATAGCGAAACCTACCCCATATAACCAAACCCGAGGCAGAGGACAATGGGTGGGGAGGGCTCTGTGCACAGAGGAAGAGAAACCAGGCCAGTCAGTCCTGGTAGAAGAATCTGGGGTGGTTTTCTGCACTACATCTGGGCCTTTATCATGGGTCTAATGTAAAAAACCTTTGAGTTAAAGTGGGAAGGGTGAGAGGCATTCCAGCAAAGGGCATGAGGACAGGAAGGACCAGGAACCACCCAGGGAACATGAGTGAGTTCCTTTGCACACATGAGCACCTAATGTATGCTGGGTGTCGGGGTAGAAAGGAGAGAGGGAAACAGCCCCTACACTCCAGTTCTTACCACATCAGCAGAGAAGCTCGGAGGAACCAGTGAGATGAAGGTATGTTGGAGACACAGAGGGAGGCCCCGATGGCGGCCTGGACTCGGACCGGGGCTGCAGGGACAAGGCTGGAGTCAGCTGCCCTGTGTGATCACGACCCTTCAAAGCAGAGCAATGAGTCCCCCTACCTTGGACTTCCTCTTATGGGCTGAAAAAATTCCTATCTTAATGTCCTAACCCCCAATACCTCAGTATAAGATGGTATTTGGAGACAGAGTCTTTAAAGAGGTAAGCACATTAAAATAAAATCATTACAGTGAGCCCTAATCTAATATCACTGGTGTCCTTATAAGATTAGGACACAGACATGCACAGAGGGAAGACCACGTGAAGACCCAGGGAGAAGACGGTGCTTGCAAGCCAAGGAGAGGGGCCTCAGGGGAAACCCGCCCCGTGGGCACCCTGATCGTGGACCCCCAGCCTCCAGAACTATGAGAAAATAAATTCGTGCTGTATAAGCTCCAAATCTCTGGTACTTAGCCATGGCAGCCCAAGCAGACTAAAAAGCTTGGTAAGATCTGCCCTTGAAACAAGAAGGGCGTGGGCGGACATTCACTCAGGGGCCCAGCATGTGCAAAACACAGAGATAGGGTGTGGCTTAGTAAAATACCAACGCAGGTGGTTAGTCTGGAGACACAGACAGGACCCTGATACTAAAGGCTGTATGTGCTTGGAAATGGAGCTTGGAAATTGTCTTGGAGGACGTGGGACTGCTGGCATGTTTGGTGAGGTGTGAGGTGTGGCTAGGTTTGAATTGAGCCAATGACTCTGCTAGGTGGATGTGCTCAGGACCCTGCCTTGGAGAGGACCAGATGCACAGAGTGGCCCCTTTCACCTTTGTTCTTTCTGGTGTGTGTTTAGGCAAGTTCCTCTGGACTCTGGCCCTCTTTCTTCAGAGGTAAATCAAAATCCTAAGGTGTAACCTTGACTGTCCTCCCACCCTGGTAGAGGATGTCCTCCATCAGAGCTCAAGGTGCAGGATGTGAGCACCAGATCCCAGCAGTCAACCTATCTGTTAGACGTGCCTTTCTTCTCCTCCTCATACAGGATGGAGAGGGCAGGGTGTGACAGTTTCAGCCTTGCCAAGGTGTGCCCACCTGAACCTCCTGGCTGCCTCTACTCTGGGAACCCTCACCTTACTCCTGGTGGAAAGAAGTTACAGTAGTGAGCACATGCATGCTCAGTGGAACTGCAGCTGATACATCTCACAGGCGCAGGCCCCAGAACAACTAGCACAATCACAAAAGCAGAAAAGGAAAGGGGAATGAAGGCGCTCAGAGCCCAGCCCGGAAACTGAGCAATGCAGAGGACATTTGTGAATGCAGAAAGTCCTCTGACCCTCAATCTTGGCTGGGAAAAGAAAAAATTGTTGAAACAGGTGGGGAAAGTAGTACTTTGTGGAAGGTTCAGACAGAGAAAACACAGAGAGATGTTACCTAAAACGTTCAGGGCCCAGACCCTTCCAGGTGGCCCCAAATCCCACATCCGGGATTCTGGAGAATGACCCTTCCCCCTTCACCTCAGTGGCCTCTGTTGGGACCTTGGTAAGTGCACTGAACTATAGGTTCAAGTTGAAGGGCAGGCGGCTGTCAGAGACAACGCTGGTCCCTGTGCGGTTAAGATCAGGGCTCGGCCACGTGTGCTCGTAAGTGGCTGAAAATCCACTTGGAAGGGCCTGTCTGAGCCTCAACAAGTCCCTCAAGGCCAGTGGACCACACACTGATCAGTGAATGGATCTTTAAAAATGTATTTATTAAAATCTCCAGTGATTTATATTAGATGAATTGGCAGAGCCTAAGAGGCCTGTAGAAGTTGGGGCCCAAGGCTCTGGGGCCTCCCTGGTTTCCTGCTCCCTCTGTCCCCTCCCTCTGAGTCAGCCTCCGGGCAGGGCTCTAGTGCTGACTTTTCCTCCATCAGAGAAGTCCTCTTTGTTTTGATATCTTCATGATCCCCACAGCAGCACAAATGAAATATTCCCTAAAGATCCATGACCATCATTACATCCAGTAAGAACTGCCACATATTCTAGAGAGTCAAAAGCAGCAAGTTGTTGACAGATCTGCGTATTCGGTGTATTCACTGAATTAGTCATTCAGCAAGTTGATTCCTTACTTAATTGGCTCTCACTGAATTAGAAGCGCATCTGAGAGCAGCCCAGAAGCAGAGACAGGGAAATCTGCAACTCTACAGAGACCAGAGACAGTGCGGAGCTCTGGGAGTGAACAGGCCAAGGAGAGGAGGACATGGGATGGGGGCGGGGGGAGGGGAGAAGCAGGGATTCTGGCACTCCCTGGGAGAGCAGAGCCTCTGCCATCCTCCAGATTTCTCCTCCTCTTTTTTCTCATTTGATCCTCACACAATTGTATGACACAAGACAAGTCTTTCAGTCCCATTTGCAGGTGAATTAAGAGCCCTAGAGATGTAAATTTTCTAAGATTATAAAGTTAATGCTTTATAAGATTTAGAGCTCAAACCCAATTTATAAGGCTCCAAGACCCATGTTCTTATTCATTTCACATTAAAGATCCATCTTCATTGGATCTGGCAACGAAAGAGAGACAGATCCAGAGGAGTGGCCGTGATAATTCACCACTGTGTTCCCAGAGCACTGCACATAGTGGGTGCACAGCAAATACAGCTTGGATGAATGAATGAGTGAGTAATAATGACAATGATGATGGTAATGAAGGTGATAATCAAAGGAGCTGATATGTATTGAGTTTGAAGAATTATCTCATTAATTTTCAATCATACATGGTAGATCATATTTTTAAATCCATTTTGCAAAGGCGGTTTAGAAAAATCAGTGGTCTTTGGGTCTAGCCAAAAGGCCTTGCAATAGAGCATGAAGAGCTGAAAGAAAATGTTTGACCAAGCAATGCTTTCCCGGAGGCAAAATGCAGAGTTGCTTGATTGTGTAATAGGAAACTGAGTCTGTAACCCAAACCCTGGGTCCTCAGTTTATACCAGGATTCCTGGGCCATGTGGTTCAAATATTTAGAGAAATTCTAAGTAGCTGGCTGTGCCTGTGAGCTCCACAGAGGATGCTATGAGGGAGGATTTGCTCTCCTCACCATCACCAAGTCCCAAGGCTGCAGGGCCTCAGTACTGGGTCCTTCCTTCCTGCCCTCCTCCTCCCCTCCCGTGCTAGTTCAGCCCTGCATTACCCTTCCCTGGGACAAAGGTTTGCCCTCTCATCTCAGTCTCCCAGCACATCCCAGTCAGGGTGCTCTGCTGAAGAGCAACTCAGATTATTGAACTCTCTTGCTAAAAACTGCTGAGTCCTCACCTCCCCTGCCCCTCATACCTGGGAGCAGAGGGTCTCAAACTCAAGGCCGTATCAGAATCCCCTGGAGCACTTGTGAAAACATAAGTTGAGGGTGGGGCCAAGAATGTGCCTTTCTTGCAAGTTCCCAGGTGATGCTGCGGCTGCCAGTCCAGGGACCACACTTGGAGAAGCATAGCTTTAAAAGAAAGCGAAGGGCCTTGGCCTAGCATTTAAGCACTTTTATATCGGGTGCCAGTTCACATCTCCTTCATTTTCTTCTTCTGTGAGTCACCATATGCACACTTGGCTGTTGTTAGGGTTACCAGGCATGTTCCTGCTGCCACGTGTCCAGTGTCTCTGCCTGGAATACCTGCCCCCGACCCACCCCTGCCACATTTTCCTATCCCCCTCCAACCTCCCTGCACATCCTTATCTTACCCACTCTGCCAAACCCACCTGCCATGGGAAGCCTTTTCTGACCTCTCTAGTGGTACCTGCCCATTCTTTGCCTGCTCCAGGAATAATTTATTAGTTCTTTCTCATGCCTTTCAATCTCAAACTCTGTTCTTATGTGTTATATGCCTGCTAGAACGCTGGCTTACAGAAACGCAGGGCGGCATGGTGGTTGTATGCACAGGCTTTGGACCTGGCTGAGCTGGTTTCATGTCTCACTTCTGCTGCTTGTCAGCTGTGTGCACCATCATGGTCAACTCAGCCTCTCAGGTCTTGGTTTTCTCATCTGAATAGTGAGAGAAATTTATGCTGCCTGTGATGGTTTTAAGACACATCTGCAAATTCTTTTATACTCCTCCCCCCAAATTAGGACTGGCCTTTGTGACTCACTGCAAACAAACAAATGCCATGGAAGTGACACTTTGTGGTTCTGAGGTGAGGTCATAAGAGGCCATGCAGCTTCTGCCAGACCCTCTTGGGATGTTCTTGCTTGGAGCCAAGCAGCCACCTGGAGACTCCATGCAGGCTTTCCAGCTGGCAGCCCCAGCTGAGGTCCCAGCAGACAGCGCATCCACAGTAAGTGGGCGAGCCTCGAGGAAACTCCAGCCCTCGTTGCCCTCTGACCACAGCTGAGTGAGAGCCACGGCTGAGCCTCCTCTACCCCAGGATCACAAGGGTGAATGATGAAAGGACTGCTGGGGTGATTTGTTCTACAATAGATTTCTGAGACGTTATTTTACATGCTTATTTTAAAAGTTAAATGAGACCATGAAAGACTTTATTGTAGTACCTGGTACACAGGGAGCAGAGGGAGGACCTTTCCGCCCATGTGTTCAGTTGCCCACCAATCCACAAAATGTTAGGTTTTGCCTTTATGCCCTCTTCCAAGTTGCCTACTATGTCATCCAGATATTGAGATCCCATGGCCCTGTGCCACAGGTTTCTCCCAAAGCTCAGAGGCAGTAGTTCACCTTGACGACTTGGTCCTACGGAGACATGGGTGTGAATGGGCTCCTCCTAAGAGGATGCATTCGGAGGCTGTGCAGTGGTGCTGGAGCTCTTAGCACAGGTGTGCCCCTCATCTCTGCTCTTCACCCAGCCCACTAGACAATTACCGGGAACACTTACCCTCTGCATGGTCCTGGCTGCCAAAGGGCCATTGTGTCTTCATGGTGTGAAGGCTGCAAACTGTGGTTCCGCAATCCTTAACACTCTTCCCTTGGAGAGGTAGGCTAGATCTCACCCCCCTGAATCTGGGCTCAACCTGCAGAGCCTGGGGAAGTCACCTGGACACTTCAGCCTTCATCTTCTCTAGTAATCTCTCTTGAGACTCCCTCCTGGGCCCCTATGAATTACTGTTTCTTAAACAGAACTAATAGGATGTGTGTGTGTGTGTGTGTGTGTGTGTGTGTGTGTGTGTGTGTGTATACAGAGATCTGCCTTAAGGAATCTACTCCCACAGTTGTGAATACCAGCAAGTCCAACATCTGCAGAGTAGGCTGTCAGGCTGCAGATCCAGGAAACAGCTGGTACTGCAGCTCAAGTCCAAACACTGTCAGGAGGCAGAATTCCCTCTTCCTCAGGGTACCTCCGTCTTTTTGCTATAAGACCTTCTACTGATTGGGTGAGGCCCCCCACATGATAGAGCGTGATCGGCTATACTCCAAGTCTGCTGATTTAAATGCTCATCTCATCTAAAAATGCCATCATAGTGACAGCTAGGCAGGTATTTGAATAAGCATCTGCAATGGCCTACCCAAGATGACACATAAAATATTCCATCACAGGAATATTTTATAATATTCTTTTAGAATCCAGCCACCATACTGTGAGCCACCTTACCAGGCAGAAAGGCAAGGAGACACTATGGTCAGCACTCCAACAGGACCCAGGCTCCCAGCCATCAAGCCCAGGCATTGAGTGATAGCACCTGCAGACACCCTGCTCAGCCCCAACCCTCAGCATCATGCCTGATCACTCAAGTCTTCCCAGCTGAGGCCTTAGCGACTGAGGAGGGGAAGCTACCCTGTTCTGCCCTGTTCAGACTCATGACTCACTGAATTCACGAGCACAGTGAAATGGGGGTGGTTTTATGACACTACATGTTGGGATGGTTTGATACACAGTAATATACAACCAGAATACTAAATCTTTAGCAGAAAAATTCTCATGCAGTCCTCAGATGTCGTCAAAGGCGGATTTTACAGGCATAGCTGAAAGCCACAGCTCCCAAAACAGTCCTCATTAAACCAAATTATATGACCTCTCACAGCTCTCTGTCTCATCCTTCTTTTTCTTTCCCAGAAATGAAGGCTTCTCTGAACCAGACCCAAGAAGTCTCAACTTTAAAGCATTAACTCCCCAAATGAACTCGCTTTCATTTCATCCTCTCATATGTCATTGCATTCTCACCACACCAGGTCTCTCTGATGGATCAGTCAAAGCTTACACAAAATCTAGTTTGGTATGGAATATGAACTTTTTATTTGATAAATAACTTAGCTGGGGATACACTGAAAGTTTCTCTGTTAGAATAAAAGAAAGAAACATCATAATTGCTGGAGTTAGTGAGTGATTCTCTCTGTCCACGGAGCCATCTTGTGAATGTTATGAGTTAGCCCCGGGTTGGCCTGCAGCCAGTTGCCATGGAGGGCACTGGGAAACCACACACAAATGGTGAAGTTACTTTGCAGGGAAATGCATTTGTTGAGGAAGGAGCGGGAGAAACAGAGCTGTTTATTTCCTACTCTGCACTGCCCAGACTGGTGTAAAAGAGGAAGGCTCACTTTTGTTGAGGGGAGGGAGGATAGGGCAGGAAAACCTGGCTTTCTTGCCACATTCTGACTGACTGCAGAAGGACTCGAGGTTCACCTGTGCCCTTCTCTGAGAAAAAATGTTTAGGAAATGAGAACCTTCGCACATCTCTAACATGCAGAAATGTCTGTGGACTGAAAGGCAGGACGCAGCAGGCAAAGCAGGGCGTGGTTTCCACATGGGGCCTAAGCCAGCTTTGGTCCAGCTGAGAGAGGAACTGGTGACGGTCAGGAGGGTAAATGAAGGGGGATCCTGATTCCACCTCTCTCGGGGAGATCTCAGAACCCCGTGTTCTCAGTCCAAACTCAATTCCACAAAAAAGCTGAAAAATCTGAACAGCACAGAAGAAAGCCATGGCAATGGTGAAATTACAACAGATCCAAGGGAATGAAGGGAGGGAAAGCAGGGAGTCCGAAGTGTGACCTGTCTGCCAGGTCTCTCATCTCCTGCCCATGTGGGGAAGAAGCCTGGCTATGAAAGGGCATTTGGGATGTTCGCCAACTAGAGGCTTTCTTTTCCCTTTATTGAGATGGAGTCTCGCTCTGTTGCCCAGGCTGGAGTGCAGTGGTGCAATCTCAGCTCACTGCAACCTCCACCTCCTGGGTTCAAGCAATATTCCTGCCTCCGCCTCTGGAGTAGTTAGAGGCTTTTGAGCACACAAAGCTGGGAGGAGATCCTGGGTGACGGAACCAAGATCTAAAAATTTACTTGAGAGAAATGGACAAAATTTAACAAAATGAAAGACCAAAGAGGAAATCTTTGGGCTTGAATGTGCCTCCCAAGCCCTACTGTAGAGGAAGACAGGCAAGTATTTGAAAGCCTCAGGCATCTCAACAACTAGGTCACCAGGAAGTTTCCTGGGGCCTGAAAATCGGCTGCAGTTCTTCAAGTGCGTGGGCAGTTCTCTCTACTACTCAGGGCATAAGCCCTTACAACCTACAGCTCTGAAAGGACAGAATCCCCCAGTGTCTGGGGACAGGGGAGCCCCACTGGGCAGTTAAGTGCTCTTTCACTTCCCGGAAGGCGAGCAGAGCTGAGGAGGTGACGGTAGCAAGCACTGGTGAATCCGGATCTGGGAGCCACGCAGACCAAGCTACCCAAAAGAACCTACTCTCTTTTCCCAGTTACTAGCACAGCTTCAGAACATAACTTTCCCTGCATTTAACTTGTGTACTTTCTTCCAGGGTAGGGCTTGGAAGCATCAGGCTAGCACAGATTCCTCTGAGTTTTCTGCATATTGTTAAGTTGCCCCTGGAAACTGTTTTGGGAAAGAATTTTGAGACTCTTTTGGCTGGGAGAACAGAAAGAAGGAGATCTCAATGGTTAAAAAAGAAACAAAAAGAAACCCCATATACCCTGCACTTTTAAAAATTAATCAATATGTTTTTACAGTCAGGTCCATACCAACCACCTGCTCTGCCTCAAGGATGGGTTTTTAACATAGGGTCACTCGGAACCTGGCCAAACACAGGCGTACTTTCGAACTTCAATAAACCAAGGAAAGAGAGAACTTGGGATTTCAGGGGCTTAAAAAGAAATCGAGGGAACTTGCCTGTGAACTCTTAATTATAATACTGAATATTTATTTTTAATTCATGATTACTTTTAATGATCTACAGAAATGAATTTAAAGTTTTAAAACACCAAATTGCTCAGCTGGGAAGAGGGTTACTGTGTATAATGAGAGAGTGATCTTTTACTTCTCCATGGGGTTCTTATGAAGAGGTTTGGACGTGCTGACCTTCCTGCTCACAGGCTGGTGAGATGGAGATCTTCCCAGAGATGTGGAGGCAGATGACCTCTCTTTAAGGAAGATTCACACGGGTTCTAGAAAGAACTTCCCTTCTGGTCACTCATCGAATCCTGCTGAGAATGCAGTGGCAGCTGAGAGGCCCCCTGCATGTGTAGGCATGAGACAGGCCGTTTCTCCCTGCTCCAGAGCCTGGGAGAGGCGATGGTGCCACCAGGACACACCTCAGGAGGCCATGGTTAGCACAGGAGCACGACTACAGGGCCCACAGTAAGGTTACGCAGACATTTCCACAAGGAGGTTCCAGGTATTTCATGACCTTAGCTCTCCACTAGAGGTGGGAGTTGAGCATGTGGAGAAATGACCCCGAAGCTAGCATGGGGGAAGAGCCCCAAGTTGTCAAGTTGGACACTAAGGCGGAGATCCACCTGGAAAGGGTCTGGGAACAGACAGAAAGTTCTGGAATGTCAGATTGAAGGGCCTATTATTATTTCTCTGTACTCTTTGGAAAGCAATTAACAATGTTTGAATGAGAGGCTCTTTTTTTTTTTTTTACAAGATGATCAGTCAGGTGCAGCCACAGCATGAAACACAAGAGAGACTCAGGAAGAGTCCATTACACTCACGGGTCCTAGAGCCAGGAGGGTGCCACACTGGGCCATGTGGGAAGGACACCAGAGTGGTCAGGAACAGAAGGCAGGGTCGAGGGAAGGCTGGGCTAAAACCTTTACTGGGGTTTCTGTGGGAAAGGCAAGGCAGGGCAGGGCAGGGCGAGCAGCTTTGGAGTCACTGTGGTGGGTTTTGGGCATGGGGTCGTGCCTAGTTGGTGCCTGGCTATCTCAGTTCAGGCTACTACAGCACATACCATAGGCTCGGGGGCTGATGAACAGTTCTAGAGGCTAGGAAGTCCAAGATCAAGACACTGGTGGGCGTGGTGAGGGCCTCTTCCTGGGTCTCAGAGGGTGCCTTCTTACTATGTCCTCACATGGTGTGAGGGGCGAATGAGCTCCCTCGGGCCTCTTTTATAAGGGCACTAATCCTGGAGCCCTCATGACCTGATCACCTCCCAGAGGCCCTGCCTCCTACTACCATCACCTTGTGGGGTTAGGGCTTTGACATATACATTTTGAGGGGATAGGAACATCCAGACCACAGCCCTGTCCCTGGGATAATTAGGGCAGCGGTCACTGCCTTCTGGGGTACAAGGCCCAGCTAGAGGACGCAGAGTTCTGATGGGTCAGGTTGCACATCAAAGGCATCCTCACCACTGAGCCCTTTCCTCTTTCTAAGAACTGGCCTAGGAGCTGCAGTCTCTCCCCAGATAGGAAGGTTTTTTTTAGATGTCAAAACATAGCAATATGCTGAAAATTAAAAATATATACAATGTACAGTCCAAGAGAACAGTGCTGTGACCAGGGGCCCAGGTGTGGGGCCAGTGTATGCCCCAGCTGCGTGGCTAGGGAGCTGTGCCTCCTTTCTGCTCGGTTTTCTCCCCTGGGCTTTCTCCCCTGTGATGAGGGGGAAATGAGTCCTGGCTTCACATGGCAACTTTGAAAAGCAAGCACGCTGCTATGTGTGAGGCCCTCAGCACAGGGCCAGGCACACAGTCGATATATGTGTTTACATGACAAATACTGTCACACCTTAGCTTGAGAAAGGTTTAACCAGCAAAGTGGATTGGAGTGGGGAAGCTGAAGAGGGGAGACCCATTAAGATCCTGTAGCTCAGAGACAAGGAGGTGAGGGCCTGAGCTAGGGCAGCCTGGGGGGTGTGGGGAAGACGGCGGAGTGGGACTCACCAGGTTTCACTGCTGAGGGGATGCTGGAGCTCTCCATGAAGGCGTTCACTCAGGGAGCAGCTATGGAGTGCCCACTGCAGGCCCATGCCCACGCAGGGATACTGCAGGCCTAAGATGCTCCTCCATTATCCTTCCATTTGTTGTTTTTTGCTCTATTCCCCTCTATCCCTGTACATCTCTTGATGCTCAAAGGTTAGATTTAATAAGTTTGAGGTGTACTTGGGATTTCTTGCTGGTGGTGGCAATAGAAAATGTGAGGCTGGATTTTGGAAGTGAAGACGAGGATAAGGTGGAGAATCTGGAGGGACTGACATGAAACAACTGGAATATTTGAGGTCTACAAGGGGGCAGTGTAGGGAGGAGAAGAAGGCAGGAGAGTGTCATTGCTGTCGGGCTGAACCCTTTTATTCCCCTCCCAGGTCAGCGTGAAGCTCCCTGAGGCAACAGCTCACCATCCTGTGCCCCCCGGTGCCCTAGACTTGATGGCAGCAGAGGACAGAGCGGGTCCTCAGCCTCGGGAGCCTAAATGACTCAACCCGCCATGGTTTGCATATGTTTCCCTGCTTGGCAGCCACCAAAGATTTTTATGTTATTTTTAAAACAAAACACCCCTCTACATTTAAGTGGATGTAGGCATCAGAGCCTATAAATCGGTTGATTTAGCGTCTCCTGTTGGCATCCATACTCCAAGTCACACAGGTCTCAGACACCAGCTAGAAATGCCCATTTCCTATCTCCACCACCTCCTGCCCTCTCAGGCAACAGGAGTTTTACTGTGTATGTTAGATTTTAAATGGGAAGAACAGTGGAGAACCAGACTGAGAACCCTAAAAGGCAGGATGAAGACCAAGGTTGCCTTGGGGGCCAGGAACCCCCACGTTCCCTGGCAGATATCAGCACCATAGGGAATGCCATCCAGGTACTGTTTCTCTCCTTGACTCTCTGCATGGAGGGTCACATCTCCCAGCAGCTCATCCCTTGGCCCAGCTTAGAAGTCAGAGACCCCCTGGATGGGAGCAGGAACAGGGAAAGAAGATTCTGCAAAACAGAGTCATGCTGTTAGGGACGGGGATGGGTGATGGGAAATCAGAGAGCACCCATGCTGAGGGAGCTCTTTATGACATCAGGACCCTGGGCATAACCAAGCACCAGAGGACTTCAGTGTCCCAGGCACCCAGAGGCCTGCAGCAGGGACTGAGCTTTCAGAGCTTTTGGGAAGCAGCGTCAGCACTGAGCACCGCCGAGAACCCAGGAAAGCCTGAGGCTGTGGGAGGCATCCTTTGGAGCTGATTCTGCATTTACTCTCTGCTTTGTGTGCCAGGGAGTATTTGGCAAACACCATGGCCTCATTCACTGGGCGGACATAGGAAGATACTGATATTTGCATATATCCACCCCTTGGTGGCCATTGTCACGGTTCCTCATCTCTTATGATGACGGCTGTTATAGTCTCCATATTTGTCTTCCTGTCTCTATTTGCTTCCCCCACTAATTTAACCCCCATATTGTGATCAGGTTAATCTTTCCAGGGCACAGATCAGACCCTGCTATTGCCTTGCTCTGAAAATTGTCATTTTTCATAAGATAAAGTTCATCTTGCCATAGGAAACATTATTGAACTACAGTCCTGGAGATTCAAAGATGAAAATCATGATTCCTGCCCTCAGGGGACTCCTAGTCTAGCAATAACAGACAATATACACAAGGCATTAGCCAAGTGTTATGGAAATGGCAGGCACTAAGAGATCCGAGGACACAAGAAAGGCACCAGGAGACGAGGCCTGAATTAGCTGAAAAGGGGGAGAAATAAGTTGCTTGGTTTGGCCTGGCCATTACTCACCCTTTTCTTCTGCTAACAAAACTCTCATTTTTCTTTTGGGTAATTGTTCCTTCTCCATTCCCCCTGTGGCCTTCAGGCCATTGGTACTCAAGGTCCAACTACCCCGACCATTCAGGGATGAGCACATGATCTCGGCATGGCTGGTCGTATTCCTCCCAACTCTCTCCCCAATGAATAATATGTCCCTCACCTTGTGGGACTATTATTTAGCATGGACAGTTGAGCAGGTGGGATACTGCACTCCTATCCTGCTCCTGTACACATCCTGTTCATTTTTATATTTATTTTCTTCCTGCTCCTCAGTGTCCTCAAAGTCAAGGATGTGTCCTCTTCTTATTGTGAGGCATCTTTATGCAGTAGTCATGAGTGACTACTTGAGAACTAGTAGCTCCTAGTAGGCTCTGTCACCTAATGATTTAATGATGTTTGGCTTTAATTCAACCCCATGGAGACTCAGGTCCTCTTTCTGGAAAACAGGAATAATACTGTTTTAGTCTGTTTTCTGCTGCTATAACAGAATACCAGAGACTGGATAACTTATAAACAACAGAAGTTTATTTGGCTCATGATTCTGGAGGCTGGAAAGTCCAAGAGCATGGTGCCAGCAACTGGGAAGCACCTTTGTGCTGCTCCATCCCAAGGTAGAGGGTGAAAGAGCAAGCAGGTATACATACAGAGAGAGAGCAAGAGGGGACTGGAGGCGCTTTAATAACGAGCCCATTCTCTTCATAACTAATTCACTCCCATGATAAAGACATTGAGAGCAGAGCTCTCATAAACTAATCACTGCTTGCTGGCCCCAGTCCCAACATTGGGGTTCAAGTTTTCAACCATGAATTGTGCGGGACACATTCAAAACATAGCAAATACCCCTCACACAGGACTACGGGAGGAGTAAAGAAGGCAGATCTGTAAAGCAAGCAGCCTCTTCACGCAGCACCACGCCTGGGGTGTAGCGTGCACCCAGTTAGGCAAATTCGTCTTGAAAACCTGGGAGATATGCCTTTGCCTTGTGCTGGGCACTTGGAACAAATGGAAAGTCTGCTGGATCCCCCCTCCTTGTAGGGAGAACACACTTTATCTGAGGTCTTTCCAGCATGTGACCTAGCCACCTCCCTGCTTGCATGCACCACGTTAGATAGATGTGTGTGGCCTACAGGCAACTTCGCTATCTGATTTCCCTGTGGGCATGGCACACTTTAGTTACAGATAACTTGCCCTTGTTTATTCCTTCTGAACTTTAACAGTAACCCTGAAAGAAGGTAGACACACATTCTCCCCATTTTATAAATGAAGAAACTAAGGCTCAGGAAGGTGAAGGACTCCCTGAGGGTCACTAGCAGCAGGTAGCTACTAACAGTGTGGTCTCACCTCCAAAAAGTGTTTCTTTCCCCTCTTTCACACTACCTTTTTCATTTGAAGGGCACGGTCACCAGGATTCACTTGAACTCCAGCATGACCAGTCCCAATGTGGCAGCAACTCTCTACCTCAGTCCCTCTGTTTTTAGGGGTCACCATGCTAGACAGCAACAGGGAGGCCTCTATGGGTGCCAGGACCACTAGGTGTTGATTCCCGAGGGAACAAGGGCCACATCCCAAGCCCTGAAAGCCCAGGTGAGAGCATAGGGTCCCTGGTGAGACCCACTTCTGAAGGATGCTGTCTCTGACTTCTGTGCTTTAAAATCAGGAAGTGAACAGAAGAGACTGGTCATGGGTTGATCCCCCCAGAATAGTTCTGGCTTTTAACAGCTCCTTTTGGACTAGCTGCTTTGCATTAGAGAAACTACGGGGTCGTTCAGCTCACTCTTCACTGCTCTCCTGGGGCCATACTCTCCCCGCTTCTCTTCTCATTTTCTTCCCCTGCTCACTCTTTGTCTCCCTTGTGTTTCTGTTCTCTCCTTCCCTCCTCCTTCATCCCTCTCTCCAGCCCTCTCTGTCTCCTCTTCCTCCCATCCTCTCTCTTTCTGATGCCTGGTGACTGAGTCGGGAAGGTGTGAAATCTGTTTTCCTGCCCCCAGAGCTGTGACTTCAAACCAAGGGAGGAACTGTTTAGGAGAGAGACTGAGGAGTGTTTTGCAGTTATCAAAGTCCCATCAGTGTCTGGGCGGTGGACTTCCTGTTTATACAGCCCTCCTCCTCCCGAGAGGCTCAGCTGAGCCTGGCCAGCTGTGGCCTGGGCAAGCCGCCGGCTCCGAGGCTCAGGATCCCACTGAACTGGTGTCAGGCCCGGCCTCTTATCCTTGGCCCCAGGCTCACTGAGAACCCCTGGGGCTCTGCACACCTGCTGCTGGCTTCCTCTGCACACTCCCTCCTTGCACCTCCCCAGTCTTCCTCTACTGGGAGTCCTGGGGAGTGTGCATTTTTTAGGAGGATGATGCTGGTGCATCCACCCTTATCCCTGCAGTACACAGCGGGGCCTGGTTGGTGGACGCCTCTGACCCTCTGTCTTGGTGACAGGAGGCCCTTGTCTCTAAACTGGAATGGCACTCGGGAATTCATGAGTCTGCCCAGCCCTCACATGCTGATTAAATACCAATCAGGTGTGAAATATCTAAATGCTTTCCTGCTCCTTCTAGGGTCCTGCTGACACAGATGGAGAAAGGCAAGGATCTCCGTCTGCCTTTATGCTCTCCCGAAGTCCATGTGCTGAAGAGGACATAGGTAAGGGACTGTCAATGGTGACACTGCTGAGGGGCAGCTCAACAGGGACAGAGGCAAGGCTGGGTGCAGAGAGCTGTCTGCTGGGCGTGACCGGGGTGGGAGATTGGTGGAACTGAAACCTGAAGAGTGAACAGGAGATAGCCGTGGGCAGATGGGGGGTGCTCCAGGCAAAGGTCCTGAGGGGACCCAGGCTTGATCGCATGGAGGCCTGGGGAGTTTGGAGAGGGGATCGAGGAGCCCTGGAAGGTAACCAGAGGCACACCTCACTGGGCCTCTGGGCTCTGAAAGAGAGTCTGGATTTGATTCCAAGGGCATGGAAAAGCCATTGGAAAATTTCCCTACAGAGGAAAGGCATCACCAAATTTATGGTTTAAAGCCCAAACTGGCTGGAAGAAGCTACTGGAGGGTCTGTCTCAACAGAGGACCCTGTTGTATGACCTGTACCATCTAGCAGGGCTCTGGGTGCTGTATCAGTGGTGACTGTGAACTCAGCCCTGAGGGGCTTGGATGTCACGTGCACGAGCTCCTCAATCCTCCCGGAACCTGGGCCACTGAAGAGCAGAGAGAGACAGGTAGGGGTAGAAAGCAGTGAGTGTGGCATAGTCAATGAAATAGCAATTGCCCCTCGAGTGCCATCCCCAAAACCTCTTATGAGTGTTTCCTCCTGGCCCGTCTGTCTGGGTTGGAGGAGAAAGTGGCTTCCCTTTGCAGGCTGGGGGCATGCACAGCTTCAGGCCAACCCTTTCTATCTCCACACGCAGTGACTTCGTATTGCTGGCATGGAACATGTTGTGTTGACTTACATGGATGGTGGGACCCTCTTACTGTGAGCACAGAGTGGCTTGATGGAGATGGGGAGGCAGCAAGGACGGGGTGCCGTCTTAGAGGATTGTCCCTGTGTCCCCATGGCTGCCCATGGGGGGACTCCCCTTGAATCCTTACTTGGAAAAAAGCCTCTTCCTGAACAAAAATTTTTAGAAACGGCCTTGTGACCACACTGAGACAGTCATGGAGCCCTTGGGTGACCTGCAGCAAGACACTTGTCCCTAACCAGCCACCCCAGTGGGCAATCAGCATTCTGGTGACCTTCTCAGAGGACATGTCCTTCCTTGGTGTCAGATGATTCAGCCTCTGGGCATATGGGAACTGTGGGGTTGCATGTGCCCCACAGACTACAGATTTCCCTCATCAGTGATAAAGACGTTGATAGAAGGCTTTGCCACCCTAGGCCTCAGGGTTGTATCGCAGAGGGCAGGCGGAATCAGCTCTGAAAATGATGAGAGGAGCCCAGGCCAGACTGGGACGAGAGCACCTTCTCACCACACTAGCCCTGTTAGAAAGAAGCTAGAAGCTAAAGCATCTTCACCTCCCATGCTGTCCTCTATACGTGGAGTAGTATTTAGAATAATGACAGTGAGTCTCATCTTCAGGCTTTGAGCATATATTAAGTGCTTATTATGCTAAACATTTTTCATATATTTTCTCAATTAGTTCTCTCCTAAATTTAGAAATATTTTGAGATGACCAGGTGGGACCTCAGAGAAGTTAAGTGACTTGTCTGAGGTCACACTCACACAGGCTAAGTCTGGACTATAGCACAGGTCTTCCTAACTCCAAAGTCTAGGTTTGCAGCCCCTAAACTTAATTCAGACTAAGGTTGTCAAGTTCCTATTCCAGAGTGTGAATTGATTCATTCTCAGCAAATCCTTTGGGCATTGTCATAACTCATTAAGCTTAAATCAATCCCCTTGGGGAATTTTTACACACAGTGCTGGAACTGGGTCAGCTTGTGTCCTCTTCGGAGTTGAAACCTGGGCCCAGAGTGACCCCAGTTAGGGAGCAGCTCTCATTACAGAGTGCTGAATGTTGCCTCTTCTCGTTTTATTTTTACTGTTTACCTGCGCTGTAAAAGTCTTGCAGGCTTGTTTCAAGAAATGCAAACATCATGGGAAAATATCATCTGAAAGTGTAACCGTCAGTATATTAATCAGGGTCCCAGCAGAAAACAGATGGCACACTGTTCATTTCAGAGGAATTTAGTAAAGCACTGCTTGCAAAGGTACAAGCAGGTCACAGGGCAGGGAAGCAGTCCCCCAGTGCAAAGGCAGGGTGCTCCGGGTAGATGGTGCCCCTGGACAGAGCTCCAGCTTCCATCAACAGACACCGGGAGTAACCTGGCTGGAGGGCTCCAGGGAAGAAACATCCTGACCTCAGCTCTTCCTGCTGTCCCCATAACTTACTGGTGGTGCAGACAGCAGTGCCCACGAGTGGTCCCAGGACAGAGGTCTGGGCTGAGACAGGAGGGATTAGATTCAGAGGGGCCTGAAGGTATTCCTCACAGCCCTCAGAATTTTATCTCATAAAGTAACCTCTGTGGGCACTGATGTTTCTAAACACACTCTTGGGGACTGAATCCAAAGGTCACTTGCCCACCTGGATTGTTCTCCCCACGGAAGCCCCTATAGTTGGCTGCGCTCAAGTGCTGCGAGGAATTGAGAGAGTAGAACACAGTCATTTCTGCACACACACAGAATGGCGTGAATCGAATGAGAGCAACGGAAACGTGAAAGGGGGCAGGGAGGCAGCGGCACAGAGACCGGGTCCCCAGGCTGCAGGGCTGGGTCCTCACATGCTGCTTTTGGAAACCCTCCCCTCCACTAGCTGGCTCCCTGCTGGCTCCTTACACATGAGTGTACACACACACACACGTGCACACACACACGCATAGAAAGCTCCCTGTGCAGCCAGGGGAGGTAGCAGGAGAGGGTAGTTGTGATCACACAGGAAGGCCCAGAGAGCTCTAGGAAGCTATCGGAGTTTGAGTTTGATTGAAAGGCACAGTGGCTTTGGGTAGGGGTGTGTGTGTGTGTGTGTGTGTGTGTGTGTGCGCGTGTGTGTGTGTGTGTGTGTGTGTGTGCATGCTGGGGGTGGGGTGGGACCCTTGAGAAATCATGGCAGCTCCAGGTTTTTGGCTGGTGATACCGCAAGACAGGGAAGCCGGGAGTTGAATGTGCTTAGGTGCTAAGGGGGATTTGAGAATAAAGCTTTCTCTTGGTCTATGCAAAGGTTGAAATGCCATTAACATCCAAGCAGGTAACCAAATAAATGAGTTGGAACATCAGCTGAGAAGAGAGGACCCAAGATACACATGTAGGATTCTCAGTATCTGGATGTAGCACATGGACTCCAGAAGGTGCCCTGCTCTGAGCGCTTCTGTGGATAGGAGGTGGGTAGGCTCACTTGCTTCAGCACTGGGTGGGGACTTGTGTGTGTGCGTGCATGTGTGCATGTGTGCGTGTGCGTGTGTGTGTTTCTATCTCTTTCTGTTTCTCTCTGCCTCTTTCTTTCTCTTACCATCTCAGGACAGCTGGGAAGCTGAGGAGGGGATGATGCACCCACGGAATGGGCCCTGCATGCCTTGCCTCTGGGCATCAAGGCAGGGCAAAGGGAGTGGGAAGAAATCAGAGAGAAAAGAGACCAGGAGAAGCCTCAGAGCTGGAGCTCAGGGTGACCACTCCCTGCCAAGCCCTGCGAGAGGGCAGGCAAAACAGATCCCTCCTCGGACTCTCAAGCCTGGCTTCTAGAAAGGGCTGGCTCAGTCCCACCTAGAGAGAGAAAAAAACCTTCAAGCCTTCAAGGAGACCATGGGCTGGATCCTGGGCACAGAAGCCTGGGTTTCCTTTGAGGTCTAGACAGCTGCGCAGATTTCAGGCAGCTGAAAAGATCATGGGAGGTCACTGGGCTCAGGAACAAGGAAGGGCTTTTTTAGGATCTCTAGTGACAGACACAAGACCTAGTTTTGCATGCCCTTTGGTGCCACCCATCATCCCCACAGTCCTGTTGGTATTTGTGGAGGGCTGATTAGAAAGGGAGCAGCTGCAGGGGCTTTCCCTTGGAGAGTGAAACACATGCCTGAGTGTGAGTGGCAGAGGCCAGGAACCAGGAACAGCAGCCAGGCCTCTTCGCAAGAGGTCCAGGTACATGTTTGAATAAGAAACTCAGACTATAACTCCTCGGTCCTCTCGTCAGCTGAGTGATGGAACCTGTACTCCCAGGCACAGTGAGGTCAGTGAGGAAGATCTGGCGGGCAAGCTCAGCCCCGTCTAACGGAAGATCCCACAGTAATCCAACCTGGAAGAAATGCCCCAGACTCCCCTGGGAGGGAGGGACGCTCATCCAGGGGGTGACCAAGAGGCAGGATTAACACCCTGGAGTTGAGTATCTCTTTCAATCTTGAAGTCTCATGTTCCACTGGCCCTGTGATCCTGGGCAACACACAGTCGTCACCGGCACACTGCCCTGCTCTGCACAACAAGGCCAAATGCCCACAGTCCAGAGCACAGGCTCCTTGTCACCCCCTGGCCCTGGACCTGTCAGAAATGCATATGCCTAGGTTCTACCCAAACCCGCCGAGCCGGAACCTCTGGGAGCAACCAAGAACCCTGTGTCTTGGCTCACTCTGAGGCTCCCTCAAATTTGAGAGCCGCTGGTCTAGAGCAGTGACTTCCCACCATGGCTGGGATCACCATCGGAGCTTTAAAAAACACTGCCCCCAGTCCCACCTGAGGCTCTGATCTCACTGGTCACCCAGTGTGGATTTCAAGAGCCAAATGGGCAGCCCGAGCTGAGATCCCAGACCCAGACCTTCCCCCAGGAGCCCCCGTTTTCCTAGACTTGCTTTCCTTGTCTCTCGTTTGCTGTACTTCTTTTACTAGATCTTTTTTTCAGATTTGTCTACTTTTCTTTCATCCACTTCACTGAAAGTAGCTTAGAGTGATAGTTTCCTTTCCAAATATTCTTGGGGAAAAAGTACTAAACAAGAGACTTATGAGCAAGTCCATTGTCTGGGGTTTTGCACACAGTTAGAAAAAATAGTAGATTCCATTTTCCTGAATGCTTCCGTCTGTCATCCTGGGGAGTTTCAGTGTTCTGTATTAAACTGGCTAAGGCATATTATTTGTTTGTTAAATAAAATGAATGTATTTTACGTGAACATATTTTCCTTGGAAATGTAACTACATAAAAGTGTTATTAGAAATATGAGCTTGACATATTATTCAAATTATGGTAATTTGGCCAGTGCACAATCCTGAGGGCATATGGACAACACCAAGAAAAACAGGGCACTGCTGTGTAAATATCTACTGTGTGACAGTTTTGCTGTCTGCCTTCTCGGGATAGCAAGTCAGGCTTTAACCAAGGAGAAGGTAAACAAACTTGAACTTGGCTGAATGATGGGAAAAGACTTTCAGAGAGGTGAGATGTGGACCGGACAGCTGCCCTCACAGGGCCCCACAGCAGGCGTGGCAGGGAGGAAAGTGTGGGCCTGGTGGAGCTCACATCCAGTGGGGAGGAAGAACCGTGAGCACACGAGCCAGGAAATCAGGTGATGCAGAGAGCTCAGGCTGGGAAGCAGTGGTGTGGGGCAGAAGAGATGACTCAGGAGGTGTCTCACTCATTATAGGGGAGGGTCCAGCCGTAGCCTCAGTGGCGTCATGGGGCTGCCAGGATGAGAAGAGGTCCTGGGCAGGGAGGATGCATTTGAAGATGGCAGGGAGGCAGGCATGAGCCTGTGTGACCAAGGGGAAGGGAAGCTGGAGAGGGCTGCTGCAGGGCGTTCTTGAAGGGTTTCAAACTATATTCGCACTCCTTTAGAGTGGGAAGATCCATGCCGAACATTTTATTTCGTTCCTGCAGTAAGCTTCTGCTGTATCAGGCATGGGAGTTGGGGTACCTAAAAGCTGGGGGAAAGGATCTTTTTGCTCCAGAACCTAACACATTGCTGCCTTTAAAGCTTTTCAGTTTCCTTAGAGGAAAGAAATTAGTTGGCTCCATAATCCTAAATGTTCAGGACAGTGATACAGGCTCTCCTTTTAAAATTAAATGTTTAATATTATTTTATAAATTCTCTTTTTTACTCATTTCCACTTTGTTTGTCCCGGCTCCCCTCCTTTGTCCCCAGTCTCTGCATATTTTTTAATACGGCGGATGACCTCCGCTTGCCATGCACGGTAAGCCAGGCAGCCTCCGCGCTTCTGTTTCAGGACACTGGGAAGTGCAAAGGTGCCTGGACTTTGGGGCATGCCCAGAGCATCACTGTCCAAGGCTTGAGCTGTCTCCAGAGTGGGCAGCTCCCTCTGGTTAACCTGAGTGTCCAGACTGGATGGTGGCCTTGGCACAGAGTCTCTCCTAGACTCTTTAGTTCCTGCCTATAATCCAAGCCCAAACTTGCCAAAGATGCTTATTTCCTGTCTGATTTTGTTTCACCTTAATACTGAATGGTGTGAATATGTGAACAAAAATGATGAGGAAGGACATGTTAATGCTGGGAATCTAAAACATGTGCTCTGCTTTATCTGATTCCTGTAAAACAGCTCATGATGTGCGTTGAAAGGGGACCTAGATGAAAATCTGACTTCCAAGCTGCACTGGACATTTCGATTTATCCTTGTAAGCAACCTCTAGGTGGGCGCCAGGTTAAGATGTGGGCATGGAGGATCCTGGTGGACAGCTCTCAGCCCTGGCTCTTTGTCTCATTTTACTTGGAAACCTTTCTTTTTTTGATGGGAGACCATCTGGCTATGCTGAAAAGGGATCCATCTTTGTAATACTGGCATGAGCTGGTGCTGGGCTCCCTGGCAGGACAGCTGGTGGAGTGAATTTGCTGAAGCTGGAACCGTTGGGAGCGAAAGATAAAGCTGGGAATCTGAACCCCCAAGAACATGGATGTTCAAACATGTATGTGGAAATCTGTGGTTTGTGAACCATCGGCACAAGTAACAAAGGGTAAAAACCAGAGGAAAGATTTTCTATACACAGGTGGAAAAGCAAAAATAATTCCAAACTCTGTCCTTCGTAGCGGACTTACAATGGGATGTGTACTTCTCTCTAGAACCTTACAGAGACAGGGATCTCTATGTAGCCACTGAGGCTGACCCATCCCATTTGAAGTTGTAGGTCAGAGAGCTGCAGTGGGTGTCAGTTTACATATCCCCCGGCTGTTTGTTTAAATAGTCTGTTCAGCAAGTAATTAAAATGTCTTGCAATGAGGTCATGGTGGTTTAGGGTAGAATTTTAGGAGCTGGAAATTTCCAGGAAATTGGGAAGAGGTGATGACTCTGGCTGATTAATTGAGGAATGGAGCCTAAAACCCTGGATGTGGGGGATACTCTGGAGGAGGCTGAGCTAGGAATTAGGTAGCCCCTGGTGTATCCAAGACCAAGGCCAGACCCTAGAGCACATGCATGTAAGATGATTCCTGAACCCCGACTTCCTAGTAATGTCCTGCCCTTGGGCACCTCAAAGAGCCCCAACTACTGCAGCCAGAGCATACTGAGGAAAAGTTTAAGTAAAGCAACTGCAATCTTGAATCCCTGCCTGACCTCCAGCTACGGAAAGTCTTTAACACAGGCAGCCAAAGAGATGTCACCAAGAGCACCTGTCACTTCACTAAGAGATGAGTGATGGCAACGGACATAGAAGTACCCAGAGAAATGAGGGAAGATACGTGCTTGAAGGAGTCCAGGGACAAAGCCAGGGAGGGGAATCTTACCTTAACGCTGCATACTCTGACCAGGCAGCATATGCAGCCTCAAGGCCTCAGTGCTAGCTCAAGCCAACACAGGTAGAGGTGCAGGGGAGGAACCCAGGTGTGATGGGCAACCCTAGGTGGCCCTGTGCAAGTCACCCTCTTTCTCTTGCCTCCAGAGCAGCCAGCCCTGCGTGTGGCACAAAATTGGCACAGAGAAGAATTAGCTGGCGTCATTTTTATTATTATTGCTCTTAGTTTTTGACCAGCCTCTTGGCTCCTGCGTTCATGATAACTGGTCAAGGCAGAATCTAACCATTCCTTTTTCCAATTTCAGAATGCATTTCTAGCCCCTCCCTTCTCGAGCTCAGGGCTGCTCAGGACCTAGGCTGCATGTCAGCCAACATTGTCACATCGCATGGCCCTGCATGTGCCAGACTCCTTGAGAGTCCAAGTCATGTCACCCTGCACTCTGGGGCAGCCCACAGCCCAGCAGAAGTCAAAGAACTGTCTGATGCCCTTTGGGCTCAAGGTGACCCTCACTCATCATCACAGTCCCTCCCTACCCCTTGATATCTTCATTTATCCCTCCACGGCTGTAGCTTAGACACACAGGAAGGAGGAACTGACTGGTGATGCAGACGCTCAATGAAAAATGCGGAGACTCAAGCTTTGGCTACTTTTCTGTACATGGTTTAGGAAAGTGCTAAACTTGCCTGTTTTCTCATCTGCAAAACAGAAATATCATCTCCCCTGCAGGGAGCATTAGTCAGAATGTGCTAAGTGCCTGGCATGTAAAAGGGTGCAATGAATGCTAGGTTGGTATCCTTACCTGCACTCAGACTCCAGCTCTCCCCACCTCTGGGCAGTCCAGGGCTGTCCCTTCTCCCTGCTTGGGGTACAATAGATGAGAAACCACAGACAAGGAGGCCAGGGCTTGAAGAGCCTCGGAGACTTCCCAGATCTCCGCTGTGGTTTGTGATGAACGAACACTGACTGCATTGACTACACGTCTGGCATTCCTCCTCAAACCCTATGGCACTCGAACTTCTGTCTTCCTAGGCTGGTCTCCCTGACTGTACCTGGTTTACAAGGAGTATGAGGAGCCCCAGATCAGGCCAGGGATTCAGATGCTTGAGAAAGCAGCTCCAAGTTTGGGTGAAGAGAAGAGATATCCAGGGAGGAAGTGCAGCAAGAACCTGGGGCTCCTCCAGGCTTTCCTGGAGGAGGAGGGGAGGGCGATGAAAGAAGGCTGGAGGAACAGGAGGCTTTGCATTTCCAGCCATGAGCGCGGCAGATCCCACAAACTCCGTCACTCTTTGACAGGCTGGCCATACAGCTTATCATTCAAACCAGGACATTGTGACAGAGAAGAGGACTCTGTCTTACATTTTGCTGAAACAACAGGCAAATACTGGGACAGTCCAAGGCACTTTGGGATGCATGGTCACTCGCTCCTCCAGGACTTTGAAAGGGATCTGAATAGCATCTTGGAGACCACTGATTGCCCAGCACAATGACCCCCTCAAATTCCCCTTTGGGAATCTTGGAGTTTGAGTCCCCACCTTTCCAGGAAGCCATGCTTTGGTCCCTGCCCCTTGTGGCTTCCTGAGGAGTCAGCAGGGGGCTCCATGAGCCTTTCCCCACTGGACCAGGCTCCCTGAGAAGGTTCTGGAGTGGGGTTCAAGATGAGCCACACTCATCACTGGGTTTGTGTATACAAGAGCACTAGGTTTTTTTTTTTTTACCACAACCTGCAATAAGCATTGTATTTTACATCATCATCATCATCATGTGTGCACACCAACACCCACACTCATACCCCTCAAACACAATCAAGACTTGTTCTTCCCCTTAGTAGATGTGACATATGCCAGAATTTCCCATGAAATTCTCTTCTTTCTTTTCTCTTTGAAAATACATTCTTCTTTCTTTTCTATTTTTTAAAATTGCTGCTTCAACTAGGTTATGTTAATTTCACAGCCTGAGTTTGTCCAGCATTTCTCATAAATGGATTCTCATTTGAACCTGGGAAATATCCTTGGGCCCTCTAAGGCAAACCGTGAACCTGAGCCCGGAAGCCCCTGTGCTGCCACCTCTGCCAGGGACACCACCTTGCAAACTGCAAGCAAAGGTTGTGCAGTGCATTGGCCCCGAACAGCCCAAGGTTGGGCTCCTGCTCCCATGTCCCAGCTCTGAGACGTGGGGCTCACGGCTGCTCTGAAGCTCCGTGTCGGTGTCCGTCACACGGAGAGGCTGGGACCTCGTGGGATTGCTGGGATGACTGGAGAAGACAGCGCCTGAGAGTACTGTGTGGGCCTGGCAGGCACAGGCTGCCCCAGAAGGCGCGTGACCCAGTACTAGTTCGTCCCCAGCAGGAGCTCTGTCCTGAACTAAGGAAACACGCAGTGAATGCATTAGGCCCCAGTTCCCCTTGGATCTCCTGATCATGGGGAGGCCCACATAGGCTGGAGGGCAGGTGTTCACTCAGAGGAGGAACTGGAACGAGCTGGTCCCTGGCAGGCCTCCTTCCCAGGCAAAGGCACCAACAGGGCCCTGGAGGGTTCCCATAGTGGCCGGAAGGAGCGCCACCTCCCCCAAGGCTCAGGAATGCCCAGAATGGTTGTTTTCTCACGACTTACAAGCCCATGTGACCCAGGCTGAGGGTCCCACCTTCGGGGAAGTGCCTGGGAAGGGGAAAGGACAAAGGTAGCCCGTGGCTGCATCTGGAGCCTTCCAGACTGACCACGGCCGGCCGCTCCTTCTCCCCAGCAGTGTGTCTGGCTGCAGCACAGAGTTTGGCTGCTGCCTGGAAAACCTGAGCACAGCCACCACTGCCAGCCACAGTCCTGAGCTCTTGGCCTTTCCCTCAGCTTCTCCCCGGAGGCTGGCCATCTTGCTCATGTCTGGCTGGGAGCACTGGCCTTTAGGCCAAGTCAGCAGCAGCCGGGGTGGACTGAGGCCTCCACCCGGCAGGGCAGTGGGGACGGCATGGAGAACCCCTAGATGGGAGGCACGGGGGTCCTGTAGTCACAGGATCAGGTTTGGAGCCAAACAGACTCACGTCTAAATCCTCACTCTGTCACTTCCCAGCTATGTCCATTTTGGGGAAGACTCAGCCTTGGCTTCCAGTACTGATTTTGTGGAGAACTACACTTGGTGATGTCTCTGGAATCCTGCCCCTCTGGGGCCCTAGCTATGTCCTGAGGTCTGGCCAGCCACCCACTGCCCCACGTTAGGGCTGTGCTGAAGCACCAGCAGCAGAGGAATGGAACCTGTGGCAGTTGTGGCTGTCCCCTGCGGCCACCAGCAGCAACACCCAGACCAGCTGTGTCTGTCCCAGTTCTGGCACCCTGCAGTTTGCACAGACAGCATGTGCAGGCGCCCCTGGGAGCAGGGAGGACTTGAAAAAGGGTGCCTCTGAGGAAGGGATGATTCTTTGATTTAGGCTCACGGGGAATAAACACTATAGTGTTTCTCATGAGCTAGGACTCCAGGGGGAAGCGCCAGACACAGGGAAGTCTGCAGAAGGAGCAGTGTGTATAATCACTGATATAAAAACATCGGAATGAGATGGATTTGGGTACCAGTGTGACCTTGGGTGTGCAAATGAATGCTCTACCCTGAAGGTGAGTTGCTGCCTTCATTGCAGAGATGAGTGAAGAAAGTGTCCAGCATGTTAATGTCCAATTTAGCTATTGTGCCATCATTCTGAAATTACTGTAGTACCTTCTTGTTTTTATTATTTTACTTTAAGTTCTGGGATACATGTGCAGAACGTGCAGGTTTGTTACATAGGTACACACGTGCCACGGAGGTTTGCTGCACCCATCAACCCATCATCTATACTAGGTATTTCTCCTAATGTATCCCTTCCTTATCACCTCACCACACGACAGGCCCCAGTGTGTGATGTTCCCCTCCCTGTGTCCATGTGTTCTCATTGATCATCACCCACTTATGAGTGAGAACATGCGGTGTTTGGTTTTCTGTTCTTGTGTTAGTCTGCTAAGAATGATGGTTTTCAGCTTCATCCATGTCCCTGCAAAGGACATGAAGTCATCCTTTTTTATGGCTGCATAGTACTCCATGGTGTATATGTACCACATTTTCTTTATCCAGTCTATTATTGATGGACATTTGGGTTGGTTCCAAGTCTTTGCTATTGTGAACAGTGCTGCAATGAACATATGTGTGCATGTGTCTCACCAACATCAAAGACCAAAGGTAGATAAATCCACGAACATGAGGAAAAACCAGCGAAAAAGATTGTAGTACCTTCTATGTGCCAGCCACAGCAACTGACAGGCAAACACAATAGACCAAGTTCCAGCTTGCTGCGCAGCATGGGGAAGCAGGCAAGAAACAAACAGATGTGGCCAGGCAGGGCATGGAGAGGAGCAGCAGCAGGGGGCGGCTGGGCGCAGCAGCAGGGGATGAGGGGCCTGTGCAAGGACTTTTCTGACAAGGCCAATGTGAGCAGAGGCTGCAGGAAGGGAGGGGTAAACCACATGATGTTATGTAGGCCAAGAGACCACCTACTTCAAAAGTTCTCTGCCAAGGGTGGGCCTGGTCTGTTGAAGTGAGAGAAGAAGGCCAGTGTGTCTGGAGCAGAGAGGGCTGAGGTCAGAGAGGTGCCAGGCCAGGAGGGTAAACTTTTGTAGACTGTTACACCCATGGGCTGGGAAGCCACTGGAAGGCTTGAGGAGGCGGGCTGAGGCCAGGCATCAACATAGGCCACTCTGGCTGCTTCTGAAAGAGCCCGAGCTTGGACAGTCAGGGGCTAGCACAGTGATTTAGGCAGGAGACCCCTGTGACTTGGACCAAGACAGTAACAGTGAGAAGTGATTGGATTCTGAAAATATTTTCACGATAACTAATTGGTTTTGTTCATGGTTTAGCTTGGTTTATGTGAGAATAAAATCAATTGAAGATAAATATAAAGGCTTTGGCCTGAGCCACTGGAAGGATGGAGTTGCCATTTGCAGAAATGAGGATAAGCAGGTGGAAATTCAAAGTTTTATTCTGCATATGGTGCATTTCAGAGGAGGAGCTGGGTGTACAGGTCTGGGCTAGAGACAGTCCTTCATGTTTCCATGGTGTTCAAGGCCAAAACAGCAAGTGAGTACAGCTGGTGCTCAAGAAGAGCTAGGGCCAGGTGTGGTGGCTCACACCTGTAATCCCAGCACTTTGGGAGGTGAGGAGGGTGGATCACCTGAGGTCAGGAGTTTGAGACCAGCCTGTCCAGCATGGTGAAACCCCACCTCTACTCAAAATACAAAAATTAGCCAGGCGTGGTGATGTGCACCTGTAATCCCAGCTGTTCAGAAGCCTGAGGCCGGAGAATCGCTTGAACCCAGGAGGCAGAGGTGGCTGTGAGTCAAGATCAGGTCACTACACTCCAGCCCAGGTGATAGAGCGAGACTCTGCCTCAAAAAAGAAAGAAAAAAAAAAGAAGATGAGCTAGGAGGACTGAGCATTGGGTACTCTCATGCTGAGCTGTCTGGAGGAGAAAGAGGAAGCGGCGAAGAGGAATGGGAGGGTGTGGAGCCAAAGAAACGAGCGAGAGTGGCCTCCTAAAGGCCAACCAGAAAATGTGCTTCAAGGAGGGCGGTCAACAATGTCAGGCCCTGCCAAGGGACCGAGGAAGCTGAGCATTGATAACTAGCCTTTGGATTTCCCAGCATGGGGCTGACTGGTAGCCTAGTGCCTGAGCAGCTCCAGCACGTGTGTCGTCGGGTCAAAATGCTAACGGAAGTGGGCTCAAGGAAGGGAGAGGCGGAGTGATAGGAGGTTTTATAACATGTTGGCAGGTTAACGTAAGCAGTGAGAAAATTATGATGTAGAGGAAAGGGGAAGTCAGGAGACGCATCTTTGTGCAGGTGAGGAATGCTGGTCTCCACATCCCAGGTGCTGGGTGGCTGGGAGGGAGGTGACAGCAGCCAGAGTGCATACAGATTGGATGGGTACGTGTATGAAAGGTGAAGCTTGTGAAAACTCCCTTCTTCCTTTTTAAGTTCAGGGGTACAGGTGCAGGTTTGTTGTATAGGTGCACTCATGTCTTGGGGGTTTGTTGTGCCGATTAGTTCATCCCCAGGTATTAAGCCCAGTGCCCATTAGTTATTTTCCTGCTCCTCTCCCTTCTCCTACTCTCCACCTTCCGACAGGCCCCAGTGTGTGCTATTCCTCTCTATGTGTCCATGTCTCCTCATCATCTAGCTCCCATTTATAAGTGAGAACATGCAGTGTTTGGGAAACCCCCTCCATCATGCTTCCTTTCATTCTGTGACAGAGAGGAAGCCAGATCACGAGCTGTGAGTTGACAAAGGAGAGGAGGAAGAAAGCTTAAGGAGAGAGAATAAAAGTATGGAGCAAGCCTCCAGGAGGAGGAGGAGCAAGCACAGGGCTGAGTAGGATCAGGCCTCTGTGAGGACCTGCTGGAGGTTGGTATCATGAATTTTGAGAGTGGACAGCAAGAAAGAATGTTTTCTAAGCTCTGATCGGCTTTGGAGGTGCAGATGCAGGGTGGACTGAGACTTGGCTGGAGAAGGTCAAACAGCAGTTTGAAGGACGCCAGCTACGTCCTTCATTCTAAAACCAGGGCTCTTTCCACTCAGCTGCCAAGTCCACAAGCCCCCCTTGCCACCCCAGTCCCTTCCATTCACAGCAAGAACAGGAGGGTTGGGGATCCAGAGGCTCCATCTATGGCTTCACTCAGCTTTGTTTGTGTTTGCTTTCACGGGCCAAGAGGTGGACGCAACTCCTTATGTTCTTACCTGGAGCAGGGCAGTGGCTTTGAAATCTGAGAGCAGCTAAGATGGGAACCGTAGGGCTGGGCTGTAACTTGACCAGAGGCTGCAGCCCAAGGCCTGGTGCTGCCTTGCAGCCTGGAGTCAGCTCACTCATCAAGTCTGTGAAACACCTGTGACTAGTCACTGGGAGGTAACCCTGAAAAGGGATTATGGAGCTTTCTTCTAGTGGGGGATGCCTAGGAGCAGACTCTACCTGAGGACAGCTGAGGACTTAGCTGTCTCCAGCTTGCTCGGCTCAGCGGATACACAGGCTGTGTGGTAGGTCCCAGCCTTCCCTGCACACACCTGGTGGCTGGGCCAGAGCTCTCCCAGGCTGACCGGTGTTCAGCCGTCTCTCCACAGCTGACGCTGGGCAGGCAGGGTGGGTGCTGCATTGGGTCCTGTGTGCCTTATGTGGGGAGAGGCTTGGGGAGTCTTTGGGTCTTTGATTGATCCTCTGGGTCTTTGATTGATCCTAATGGGTAGCAGCAGGGCTAGGGAATCTGTGTGGTCTAAAGCAAGGTTCCCCAACCCTCGGGCTGCAGACCAGAAGGGGCCCATGACTTATTAGGAACTGGACTGCACAGCAGGACATGAGGGGTGGGTGAGGGAGCATTACCACCTGAACTCTGCCTCCTGTCAGATCAGCAAGGGCATTAGATTCTCCTAGGAGTGAGAACCCTGTTGTGAACTACGCATGAGAGGGACTTAGGTTGTGCACTTCTTATGAGAATCTAACTCATGCCTGATGCTGTGAGGTGGAACAGTTTCACCCCAAAACCACACTGCCCGCACCCTACACTGTCTGTGGAAAAACTGCCTTCCATGAAACCCATCCCGGTGCCAAAATGACTGGGGACTGCTCATCTAAATGGTCTTTCACTGGAGCTGGCTAATTGACCTTGGTAATGATTATTTGAGTATAAATAGCAGAAATCCTCATTTTACCTCCAAGGGGATCTACTTGGAACACGCAGAACCCAAGGCGGGGAGTACGGCCAGACCTCATCAGCAACCAATGCCCTCCGAGGTTCTCTAGGCCCTCCGTAGGCAGCCACAGGTTGATTCCTTCTAGGGCTTCCTGGTCTTTCATCCCCACTTCTGTCTCTGAATCTGTTTTAAGCAGTGGTCGGGGGGGGGGGGGGGCTCTCTCTGCTTCTGTCACCTGGCAGCCCACACTCCAGAGTGCCCAGTCCTTAGCTGCAGGCACAGAGAAAGGGGGCAAAGCCCGATGTTGTTGAATCACAGCCCTGCATTCCTGTGACAGAAAATCAGATTGGCCTGCAATGTGCATTTGGTGTCCACTCCATGCAATCAGCTTTGCTGAGGGGACCCCATCACCATGGGGGGGCCCAGCTTTCTAAATTGTGTTGTGCCTCCCATGAGTGACAGGAGAGAGGAAGCTGAAACCCAGTGCCCTGTGCCCCCCATGCCAGGCTCCCTGTGTGAGCTGTACCCTCAGCTTCTAGAATAAGCCCCCTTTCCAATTCACAGGAGCACACCACCTGGGCTCTCCATGCCAGCCTTCATGGGCTCTGTAGACCACCCCTCCAAAGAATTCACTTTTCTCAGGTCTCATCTTCACCAGCGCTTTTTAAGGGAGTCCTCACTGATGCCTAAGTTAGAGGTCTTTTCTGCTTTAAGCTTCCCTGATGCCTGAATGCACCACACTATATGAAAATACCCACTTGGGCCAGGTGCAGTGGCTCATGCCTGTAATACCAGCACTTTGGGAGACCAAGGCGGACAGATCACGAGGTCAGGAGATCGAGACCATCCTGGTCAACATGGTGAAACCCCGTCTCTACTAAACATACAAAAATTAGCTGGGCCTGGTGGTGAGCGTCTGTAGTCTCAGCGACTTGGGCAGCTGAGGCAGGAGAAGTGCTTGAGTCCGGGCCGCAGAGGGGGCAGGGAGCCACGATTGCGCCACTGCACTCCAGTCTGGGTGACAGAGCGAGCCTCCCTCCATCTCAAAAAAGAAAGAAAGAAAATACCCACTTCATTGCACGGCAGCCGCCAGACTGCAGGCTCCATGGAGTCAGAGCAAGTGTATCTTGCTCCCCACACTCCTGCCGTGCAGGACTGGCATCGCAGCTATTGCTGGCTGAGTAAATGAGGGCAGGGTGCAAGCATGCCAAGGCTCAGACTTTCTTTCTGATGCCAGATCATTTTGAAGGGTCAGCCCGTTGTTAATTCCTGGTGCCAGGACAGCGGTGTGGTGTGCTGGAGACAGAGGGAATGTGACCCAGTGACTTCTCCCCATCCTTTAGCTGAGGGGCAGGCTCAGCTTCTAGGTCACTTCCTGCTGCAAGGGTCTCTGCGCTTTGTTAAGGGGCTCAGCACAGGCAGATGTGGGTCTTATTCCAGCTCTGTAGACCCCAGGAAACAGGAGGTGGGGAGGGGGAGCAAAATGGGGAACTTTTGGGGTGGAGGGATGGGCTTTGTCCTGTCCCTCAAAAGCTAGCTGATTCCACACACTCCCTCAGTCTAATATTCTCGACCCTTGGCAGTAAAAAGGTTTGGTGTTGTAGCTGGGAGACTGGAGCTCGGAGAGATCAGGGGATGTGTCTCAAATCAGAGGGAGCAGAGAGTGAATGGGACGCAAGTCCTAGTCTACTGATCTTCACCCCTGCACAGGTCCCCTGACACCACGCGGCCCTTCCTGGCCCGCTCTAACCCTTCTCCCTTCCCCAGTTCATCTGCAACTTACCGCCCACATCATGGCCATCCCATTAAGTAATGGGGAGGTTTGGCACGGGGTGATGTGGTCACATCTGGACCAGAGGGGAAGAGGGCTTGCAGGAGAGGCTGCCAGCCTCTCCTTTCCAACAAGGTTGACTGTGGATGACAGAGAATGTGCTAGAGAGTGTTAAGGGCTGACCTCTGTGAGGACCAGAGCCTGTCTGCTGGGCTCATCTCCCATGCCCTTTGGCCAGAACAGTGCTGGCTGGCCATTTCTAGGTGAAAGAATTGTGCCTGGCTTCCAGCAGGGCCCCTGTGCAGAGCAGGAAACACACAGAGAGCTGGTCCTCAGCAATTGCCATCAGGGCCAGACCTCTGTTGCATTCTCCCAGGACCAAGAAGTGCAGAGTGGAAGTTTCCTTCCTCGCAGCTGTCAGGAAATACCTAGGACCTTTGCACAAAACCATCCCTTGTGGAGTGGAGGACAGGCTGGCCTTTCAGAAGCAATTCTAACAAAACGAAGGACTCTGAAAGAAAAGGGAGCACCTTTCCCTGCTAAGGATCAGCTATCCAGGAGAGGCAAGTATGCCTCCAGAATTATCGTCTGTGATTAGCATGATTACAATGGCCTGTTTTCCACAAACCACTGTAGCCAGGATTCCACAACCCTCAGTGCTGGGTCTGAGGGGGAAAAAAGCACGTCCAGAAAATTCCAAGTAGTAACACTAATTTCAAACTGTTGGTGGCTGCGTTTGAATACAGATCTTTATTAGGAAAATTATAAGTGCATATACATTTTTTCATTGGTATGACTTCAAAGTAGAAATTGTTATTTCTCAAAGAATTGTTTCTTATTTATTTATTTTTAAAGCACACTGCAGATAGGAACCGGCCTTCTCCTGGACCATTTTCACATTATCTGGGAGATGCAATGGAAACAATACAAAATACAGTATTCATCACATTTAACACTGAACGCTTTATTGCTCAGAGACCGAGAGTCCAGCGAGGTTGCAAAATAACACATTTTTGACATGGTTTTGTCACCTTGGCCATGTCAGTGGTCTGCTTAGGGATTTGGAGGTTTCTAGGGAGCATTTCCCAGAAATGGGGCTCCTTCAGAATGGGCCAGAGAAGCTCTGTAGAAGGATCAGAGCACTCAAATTTTCATCCTGCTGGAAAAGGGTGCAGCACTTGGGAAAGGCAATCAACTCCCAGTCAGGGAGCCCATGGTGATAACGACAGAAGATCACGCCATGGAAGGATCAGATAAGATCCAAGGGGAAAACTTAGAATATCTAAGGCTGGGGGTTGAGGGGGCTGCAACCTTCAGCTATTCAGCCCCTTTGCTCCAAGCTGAACCTTTTTTCTCAGCAGGTAATCTCCAATAACAAGCAGAGGGCTCTCCGGAGCTTCCTTGCTGGAGTCTCAGTGCCTGGCCAGAGGGGGACACACAACAGCACAAACACATGGCACAGACTCGATCCCAACACACAGCCTGTCTGTGAGCCCCGGCCCCTTCCTCTGGGTCCTGACACAGAGCTGGCAGAGAGGGCCTCCCTGGAGGCTACAGGGAGCCCAAGGGAATGTCAGGTAGAGGCAGAACCAGGTCCCAGAGGGATAGCTGAGCGATCCGTAGTCAACTCCTAGCTGATGCACTTGACTAGCAATTTGAAAGCAAAAAGAGACTCAATTACAAGAGACTTTTCCCTTGCAAATAGAAGAGTGTATTTAAATGCATATTGCTTTAGCTGGGCAGTCTCTACCAAGGAGCTGATTGTTAGTAGAGGAATTGTTATGCAAATAATTTCCCCTGCAGTTTCTACTCTTATCTATTTTCGCCCATGGAGGAGAAATAGAAATGATTTCTTCCCTGACTATAGTCAAGATTTAGGGTCAAGTTTGCTTCCTCAACCAAAAATTCAATGGTCTTGGTTCATGGGGGCAGCTACGTTCAAGTTCTTATGTGACAGATTTTAAAATATCTTGGTTTATCTGGATAATGACTGCCCCACTGAAAACTCAATGATATTGCTATAGTGACAGGTTAATTTCAAAAGGTTTTGAAAGAGTTCTGTGTCTTTATAACTAATGAAGTTCCCCCAGGCTCTATTTTTCAATATAACATAGCTGGATTGAGGATTTTAATTTTTGTTTAAGGGACAATTTTGGTGGATGAGTTTGCCTTCTGCCATGAAGATCCAATAAGAAATATTTTTGATAATAACACATTACTAATTACCCTACAGATTATTAAATTCAAAAACATTTACAATCAAGATTACGTCACTATAATTAACTTCCTGTAATGTCACATACAGTTTCCTTGCTTTGACTTCCTTGTTTTCCACTTTCTTCATTGACTTTTTTTTTTTTAAACTGTGGAGAAGTATTAGTAAGACTGAATGAAAAACAAAACAAAAAACCCTCAAGTGCTTGCCTTTGTCAAAAGCGAACATTTTAAGTGGTTTACTGCAGCTCTACTGACTGCCCTCAGTGGAAGGGAAACACTCCAAAAGTCAGGGGGGTTGACTTACTCTTCACACAGCACATCGTTCTCTGACAGGAATGTCCTGCAGGAAAGGCTGGAGGCACAGGTGACATGCAGCAGCAGAGAGGGCCCAGGGAGGAAGGCAGGAGATGATGGGGTTGCCAAATGGTGAAGAAGATGAGGTTAGATGTGACTTGGGAAGGAATCTTCGTGCTTTTTAAAAACCAAAAAACAAGTTGCAAATGCTTGTTTTCCTCAAGCAGTGCTGGGCTTGGCCCCAGTTTGAAGGTACGGACAAGTGAGGGAGCACTGAGGCGCAGCCATCCTCTGGGGTCAACTCTGGTGCATACCGAATTCCCTTGGGCTCTGCCCGTGGACCCACTACGGCTTTGTCATCAGTGGGGGAACCAAGGCAGTTCACCCCAAAGGACCACAGCTCCGATCAGGACCACACTCAAAGGGACCAAGAGGCATCACCTCGCTCAGCGGCTGCATAGGGGGAACAGTTCATGCACCAAGACATTGTTCACGGAGGACACTGGCTTTGAACAAAAACACAGGATTGGACAATGGACAATATTCCAAACAAGACACACATGTGCACAGTGTTTTCAGGTAACACAAGACATTTTCATTTCCTGCTTGGTGCACAGTTTACATGAAAGCTTTGGTCCTGAGAGTCCTTTTGCGGGGCCATGGAGACAGTCTCGGACACACATGATGGTGGATGAGACACAGAATGATGAGTGGAATGTGGCGGATGTGGAGGTGCTCAGGATGAGGGCTGGGTCTCACTCTGCCCTGGCCTCACACTGCTGCCTCAGCTCAGGGGAGCCCTCCACCCTCCCAGAAGAGGCACACCCGGTCCTATGTGGATGGAGAAGAGGGTGAGCCTCGTGTATGGCCCTCCGCCATCCCATCCCACAGAGAGCAGCCTTCACTAGGCTTTGCCCAGGCTAACTGGTCCTGGCACCCCCAGGCATCCCTCCTGGTGGCTCTCCACCCTAGGGCTGACCATGGGGGCGAGGCTCCCTCAGCCCAGGCTTCCCGCCTGCACAGCTCAGAGAATACAAAACCCAGTAGCCCTGAGTCAGAGGATCGGCTCCATGGAAAGACACTCTATTAAGGCAAGTACAGTAATGGCCTTAGGCTAAGCTCCTATGTGTCACCAGTGACATTGGATAATAAAACTAAATGAAAAATAAATGTCATATATTTTGCTACATAACCAAATGGTGAAAATATGGCAAAGTGTGCAAAACAAAGCCCTTGGCAATGCCTGGGGCCTTGCCCTGGCAGGGGAGGCTGTGGCGGGCCCTTCCCTAACACTGGTACCAGAGCTGGGCTCCTACTGTAAGGGTTCCTCAGGCGTCTGACCCTCTCACATCTTGAACCTCCTGTTGACAAGAACAGAGGGAAACACCATTAAGGCAGGTTCCCCCCACACCCAGCCAGCTCTAGCAGGGAGTCTGCCTGTGGAGAGACCCTGGGGCCACTCCATACTTCCAAGTCGCCACCTTGGCCATGCGTCTCCCTTCAGAGACCCTGGGACAGCAGAGGGGAGGGGAGTTCGAGACGCAGCCAGGCTGAAGCAGAGGGACCGATGGAAAGCGGGAAGCAGAGAACTGACACGCAGCAAGCACTGGGCGTGGCAGACGCACGAAGGCACAGAAAGGCCTGTCAGAGTGGTCACACGACGGGACAGGGAACACTGCTTACTTGGCACTGGCGTGGGGCTGAGGCTCAGGATGCTGCTGCCCTGCATCCTGGCCTCAGCCCTCCCAAGAGGCCCTTCCATGGCTTCCAGCAACCCCTCACCCTCCGGTCTCTCAGCCAGGTGCCATGCCACTGCAGGTGGCCCCAGGTGGGGCTGCTGGAGGAGGTACAGGGGTGGGTGCACGGGCTGTCAGGTCCTCCCAGGAGGAACGCATGCTGGACTGAGCAGTGACCATGGTGCACCTCTCATTTGGTGCTGACAGGCATAAGCACTTCCTAGTTTCAACCCACCAGGTATCCCCGTCGGGCTCTTCGCTCTTCCATGGCGACCCTGTCTTCAGCGGTGGGCGTACCACTGCTCCCAGGAGCTTCATAATCCACTTGTAAGCCACAGCGAGGCCCCAGGGCCCATGCAGTCACATCAAGACATCAAGACAGGAAGGACCTTGCATGCGTTCTCAAGAATGCCCACTCTCAGTCCCTGCAGACACTGCTCCCCAGGAGTGGGATGGGTGGGAGGCAGCATTGCTTGTCACTGCAGCAAGCAGTTTGTATCCTTAGGCAGCCTTAGCTGGGCCCTCTGTTTCTAGAGGGCCAACAGCTCTTCATGCTGACTAGGACAGACTGACCACCCCTCCCCAGGCACGGAGCCCTGCTGCATGTGGAGACTGAAGAATGCAGGTGAGCGTGGGGCCACAGATTGGCCCTCTCAGGGCGCTTCTGTCAGAGTCCCATGGACCAGAGTGACTGCTGGCTTCCACAGGAAGCGCAGCAGCCCCAGGAAGCCCATCCAAGAGCCCTGTGCCTTAAGAGGTGAGGAAGGCAGGGAGGCTAGGGCACCCGTGTACCCAGGGCTCAGGCCTGGGACCCCCAGTGCTGATGAGAAGAACATGGGCCAGGAGAGTTGTCCAGATGAAAGGGATAGCAGCGGGAAACAAAGGTCTTTGGCTGCAGTGTCCTAGGATGCCTCCCCAAGGAGGAGAAGGCATGGCTGTGGTCACAGCGAGCTCATTAAAGCTAAAGGGGACACGGCGCTCCTGTACGGGGGTATCTGACATGCAGGGGTCTTGGTGGGTTTTCTCCTGAATTCCATTTGCTTCATCCTCCAACCACTTCCTCTTTTGCATTTATTAAAATTATGACCCAGGATCGGGATGCAGGGTGGACAGGTGTTTATCTGAGCTGGAGAAGAGCTAAGAAATTCAAGGCATCCTTTTTCAGAGCACTACTGAAATTGGGTCCTTGCTCTTCCATCCTCCCAGTCCAGATTAGACAAACTTGGCAAAAAATCTCATACATACTTCTACATGGGCAGGGGAGGAGGGTGCAGGAAAGTTCTAGAGCTTAAGTGGTATTTGCTTTAGGCAGTTAAGGTATTTTCCATGAGTGAGGACTGCGGCAGCTGTGCCCTGCAGCCGGAGCACACGCCGTCACGCAGGAGGCAGGAAGGGACAGGCTGAAATCCCCAGGGATTCAGGCCCCTTGCAAAGTTCTATAGCACATCTGTCCTCCACGTGGGGGACCCGTTTAAAGACTCTAAAGAGAATTGCCCAAAGAGGAGCTCCCTGAGAAGTGTTTCCACATCTGCTCTCTGAGAATGCAGCATTCCGTCTGGCTCACCCCACCCAGTCTGTAGAAACCCACCCAGGCTTGGGGGTAAAGCCGCTCCCACAATCCAGGAAGGAGGGGCTGAAGAAGCCCCTTCCCAGGTGGCAGAGTGGTGGAGGGTAAGGCAATGGGTGTTTGGAAAAAGCTAGGGCCTGGCCCTAAGGGCAAGTCAGTTTTCACCTGCCCCAAGGGCCACAGAAGGGTAGTGCACCCGCTTCCTGGCCAGGCCACCTCTGCTGGGCTAGCAGACTGCCCTGAATGCTGGCCAGGTGGCCACAGCCTGGTCTCCACAGGAATGTAGACTGGAAGTGTGTGGAGCTGGTGAGCTCCCCAGTGAGCGCAGGCCTTCTAAGGGAGGGAGTGGAGGGCCGGCTGGGGGGCTCAGCAACCTGAGCGTTCCTGGAGCTCCCAGGCTATTCTGGAGTGTCCTGAGCGCACAGGCTCCGCATCACAGACCCCCGCCCCCAGTCTCTGCACAACTACTTTCTTCATAACTTAGCAGACCAATAAGGGCCTTAAAAAGCACATAAATACAGGAGCCGGTGTGGCTGGTGGGGTGGCAGAGTGCTGCTCCCCCATGGAGGTCTGAGCCCCTGCCCAGTCTGCATGGGGGTCTGTCCTGGAGGAGGATCGAGCAAATTTACAGAGCGCCGAGAGCAAGTGCATTGCGGTCCATCTCGAGGTGGCAGATAACTAGTTTTTCCTTTTCTGGGCAGCCTTTCTCTTCTTCTGTCGCTTCTTTTTTCCTATCTTTTCTTTTTTCCCCACTTTTTCTTCTCTGCGCCCCCTTAGATAAAATTAGTAGAACCATTAATAATGTGGAAATAAACAAAAGTTTGTCTCAGTCTGCATAAGATTTAACACTGGCCCATGTACCAGTTAAACTGTGTCTTCAGTCTCAAGCATGGAGGACCCTGGTCAAAGCACTGGTTACCAGTAATTCATTAAGATAAACTGGACATTTCCTTCCATTCAAACTAATTTTCAGTGGGCTCCTAGAACACCCTTGTGAATGGGTTACAGTGACTGCCAATCTGCCAACCTGAGCCTGGTTCCCACTGGGGACAAGGAATCCATATCACAGGGTACGCCCAGGGCCAGGCTGGGCATCATGGTCTTTGTCCCCCCGCCCTGCCCTGCTGTCATGGGGTTTTTTTTCCTCCTTCTCAATGCAGGGCTGAACTCTCAGCTTTCTCTAAGAAATGTCTGCATTTCAAATTAAATAACATTTTGGAGGCAGAAGGCCCCAGGTTCAGACTGCCATTCAGAAGAAGAGAAAGAAGTCAGTGGTCCCACCTTCTCCTTTCTAGATGCCTGTGAACACCCCCAGGAATGACTGCAATTGTTCTGGAGAGCAAGGGAGAGAGACGGTTAGCAGAATTTTATTAGAGCAACTGGCTCGTGACTGTCATATTAAAATGATTCAAGCTGAATGGTATTTAATGATTTATGGGGTGAGGCCACCTGTCCCTGTGAAAGCTTGATATTAACCACGGCCTGGAGTCATGGGATTTTTACATGGGAAAATGTGAAAGCTTGATATTACTAGGGTTGAGTCTCTGGGGATTACATGGGGATGTTAGGAGAACCAAGGAGGAGGAGGGAGGGAAGAGGAATTAGTGAGTCAAATATTATTCTTCAGAAAACCAGCACTGCTATTTCAATTGGGTTAGAAAAAAAAAAAGATCCAAAAACTTGAGCTGCAGATCTAATCTGCTCGTGAGAAAAGCCCATACACTGGGTCACACATGGACTGTGAGAAGGGGTCTCAGGCACCTGACCGCAGGCAGGCTTAACTGTAGAAACCAGAAACATCTATGAGCTCCATCACTAACAACTAATAAATTTTATTTCAGGTAAATAAATTCCCACATACAGTAGGAGGTTTATACCATGAAACAATTAGCATTTTATTGCTAGTGCGTATAATGTCACATTTGATACAATTTTAGTACAAGTGAAAAAATACACTGTGGCTAACACTGAAAAGCTGCAATCACATTTATATATCATGTATATTTCTTTACAAATTGCCAGTAGTTTGATATAATAGAGAAGTGTGAACTACTGACATTCACATGGCTCCACTTCAAATATATGAATTGTTCGACTATAAATATATTCTGAAATACATTTGTTTTCTAAAGAAACGTTAAAAAAAAGTGCACAAAAATATATATAAAAAATGCCTTGCAAAAAGTTACAAATACCACCAGGACCATCTGTGGATCACATTTATGCATGGAAATGTCATCTTGCCAACGGTTCTGATTGGAACCTGAAACCCTGCTGTGGCTTCAGGAGTGGGTAGTGGCAAGATGTTGGTTTATTCACTCATTTTTTTCACTTCTCATTTCAGAATCCTCAGAGTTTGTAGTGCCTCCATGGCATACATAGGCTTCGGAGGCAATCACAAAACCAAATTGCTCGAAGTGAGCCCTCTGATTTAAAATTGCATTTCATTCTGCAGAGACTTGTCTTTTGTGGGTAAGCAGAGGGACCATCGCATGTCCCCAGGAGAGGGCCAGCTCCATTCTGGAGGAGGCCAAAGACGGATCTCACAGAGGGCCCAAGCTGGCGGGAAGAGAGGAATGCAGGGCCCGAGCCCCAGCCACACCCTCCTCCCGGCCGGTGCAGCGCTGATCGGGCTACAGAAATGAGAAGCAGAAGCGGGATTAAGCATGCTCTTGGAGGTAGGGAGAGGGTGGGAATGGCTGGGAGAGGGGTCTCTGAGCACAGTCCCAGTGACAGTGGCTTCTACATGGAGCCCACAGAGCCAATCACTGAAGTTGAAAGAGGAGGTGAAGGTGGTACAGAGCCCAGCCCTGGTCGGTATCTTAGTACCACAGAGGCCTTCCTCCTGGGAGGGGCACCGCTGCGGGAGCCTCCCCAGCATCTGGAGGAAGGACACTTTTTCCAGCTCCCTGCTGAGCCACCACCTGACTGTGCCCAGACTCCCCAGGGGAGCAGAGGAGACGCTCCAAAACAAGCCAAATACAGATCTTGAAGTAATCGTTGATTTAAAAAATGAGAATGAGAATGATGATAATTGTGATGATCATGAAGGAACTGAGTGCTGGGAAATGCTGTTGATAATACAATTTCTTAGAAAAGCCCCATAATAAAAGCTCCAATGTGCACAGGTATGGAGCATGGATGAATACAAGCTGCGATATCATACCGTATGCTATAAATGCAGTGTCTAAGTGCTGGCAAACCTCAGGCTCAATCCCAGAACAACATGCCCACCCCACACACACACCCGGTCCTCATGAACCAGGGCCCCTCCCTCACATCTTTGCCCTTTCATCTCTCACAAGGTTTTAGCTTTCCTCAAGTGGGTCTAGCAGAAAGTCCTTTTTGGCTGTTGTGCTTACTTGTTTAAAGCTTTCTCCAGGTACTCCTGAATCCACTTTAGCTTCGGGTCAATGCACACTTGTCTGTTGTTGCTCTTCAGCCGTGCCCTGCGGAAACAGAATGATGATAGTGTGCAGCTGCACAGAAGGAAGGCACAGCTGCAACGTGCAGGTCCGCTGCCCCAACATCCATCCCGGGCCCTCGCTGCTGCCCTGTGCTCCACTTGGCATGCTCAGGCTCCAGAGGTGCTCGGGTGTGCTGGGGAAAGCTCGGCGCTGGCAGCGCAGGAAGTTCCATTGCAAAGACATGGAAATGTGAACGGAAGCCTTTCCCAGGGCAGTGCAGGGGGAATTCATGTAAGCCAGCATTTGAGCTGCCTTTGAAAGCTAAGTAGGAGCTTGGAGAGTAAATGAAGGAGAAGGGAAAAGCAGGAGCAAATATGCCCGGGAGGTCATCAGAGCACACAGAGGACACTGAAGAAGGGGGGACAGGATGCTCTAGGCACCTGTGGAGGGGAGAATGGAGAGCCACAGAGCAGAGGTTTATTCGGATGGGTCATCTTGCCCGACGTCATCTTGACACAGGGCCGACTTAAGGATGGGAGAGGAAGGCTGGAGGCAGGAGAAGCCAGGGAGGCCTGCCAGAAGTTACCGCAGTCTGACGGAGAGGGTGACCAGCCAGGGAGGAGAGGGGCAGTGCAGGTGGCTTACCAGAAAATAGTTTCCAGAAAGATTTTACAAGTTCACTGAATCACTGAATGTTTCTTGGTCCCATTTGTTTTTTAAAAGTTCACACTTTTAAAAGCGTCCCTACACAAAAGTTCCTGGGGAGAGCCTGGATTCATCCTTCTGGATCCCTCACCCCAATGCCCTAGGTGCCAGGTAATCTCACGAAACTAAAAAATGCCCCTTCCCAGCCACTTGAGGGTCTCTGAGGACAGCTAAGCCCCAGCACAGTGGCTCAGGGGCACCCAGGGAGTCTTCAAGCAGCCTGTCCATTAGGTGAAGGAGGTGTGCATGCGGCTCCCCACCCCTGTGTGGGTGGGGCTCAGAGCAGCACACATTGAGGTGCAAATGTGGGCCCTGCCACTTGTCAATTTAGTGTCTGCTCAGACCTGAGAATTATATTTGGCATTTTCAACTTCAAAGTGCATTTCCAGGCCAGCAAACCAGCATGATCGGAGCTGTGAAGCCGGTCCATGCTAGCTAAATTCAGTATCTTTAAAATACTCTTCACAAGAGATAGAGTCTTATGTTGTAGGCAAAGAACTAAAAGACATTAATCTTCTAGGGCCCTAAAACATACAGTAAATAACAAACACATTCAAGGCACCAAAGGCTTAACTCAAAACTAAAAACAGTTTTCTAAAATCAAAACTGAAAATAGTTGTGTTTTGGGTGGAAAAGTCTTTGGGAAGTTATAGCTTTGGTTCCAACTCTGTGTCCCCACCCCATTTTTAGCACTAGGACTTTTGAGCAATCAAATCCTCTCCAGGAGACTTCCTGAGCCCTTGCCTCCCCGTGTTCAGACACAGGACCTCTTGGGATGAGAGGGCTAAGCTATGAGCACGTGGCTTTCTTCCTGCACTTCTCCCAGTCTTCTGCACCCAGCTGAAATCTGTCCTGTGGATGTGTGATTTTGGTCTTTCTTGTTTCCCAAATGAATGAAATCAAATGTTAGCGGCTGCCATCCACATCAAATAACACCAAAATCTCACATGTTGTACTTGAGAAAATGCAGGTAGGTGAGCTGAAAACGTTGAAGTTTCTCTCAATGGTTAAAGAGGACTTAAACTGAACTTGGGTCTTATGAGTTAATGTAGAGCATTAGATCCCCGAAACTGGCAAGACAGATATTACTGTTACTAGCTAAGGGCTAGCTAATTTACTAGGCTTCAGCCAAAACCTTGGTAAGGCCATAGTTTCTCTGGCATCCAGCTGTGCTGTGCTGAAGAATGGAGGTTTAGAAAGAAGAGAGAACTACTACGGGCACAGCAGGGTGCCCAGGTCAAGAGCAGCTTTTAAAATTCATGCCTGAGGTTATACTAAAAGTCCTCATGGTAAGAATAGCTGCCACTAATGATGCCAAGTTCAAGGTTGGACCCTTGGCTTACATCACTTCTACACCATTAACAAGAATCCAGTTAGATGTTACTATGTTCATTAGATGCAATATCCCTAGGAGATGTTATTCATGACTTACACAATCTGAAGGGCGCAGTTTGGAGTGTTGAGAATTTTGAGATGCTTGACATTGGCTCTGGCAACATGGCTTTCAAAGAATCGGCATGGGCATCTGTAGCTCAGGCTGACGGGCTTCCCTAGAGGAGGTAAGGAGAACAAAGCAATTTACTACCCTACCAGATTTTGGTCATGTGTGTCTGGGTCTGCAGCAGTTGGTGCAGCAGATGAAGGATCAAGAGACGGCATCACTGGGGTGAGTTCCAGGTTACCGGTGCATTCCGGGAAAGGCCATCTCCTGAGGCAGCACAGTGAGTTCTGGCTGAGCTCAGGCTCGGCTTCTACAGGGCAAGGAGACCAAAAGGCCTGGGGAAAGCCGGACCCTAAGAAGGTAAGGAGATTAAATTAGAAGCCACCTGACAGCAATTATAGGAGATAACAGTTTCGGTCCAAGGTACTGAGATTCCCAGTTACTCTTTGTCAAATACATTTCTCAAGGGACAACTGAGAAAGATCTCTCCACTCAGGGAAAAGGAAGGGGGCCCAAGAGGCTCCAGGCTCCCTGGCCTCTCTCCTCTGGAACTGGCCTCTTAGCCAGGAAGCTCAGTAGCATTCAGGAATGCTGCCCTCCCCCCCCACACCCCCCTCCTCACATTCACCTTAAGCCCTGGAAAGCACAAAAGAATCCTGGCTGGCTTCCTAACTGCAAGTCCCCTGAGAGCCCCCTGAGAGCAGGCCGAGGGCCCACCTTTTGCCCAGCACTTCCCCCAAGGCTTGGAGATTTAGTGGACCTGGAATCAAATGTGGTTTTCATTGCCTGGGCAGCGATTCTGTAGCCTCAGGAATTGTATTAAGATCTTTGCAAAATCACCAATTTACAAAATGCCATAATTGACACTCATTAGTGTAAATTAGCAAGGGGCTCCTGCAGAACCCACCACTCACCCTTCAAATCTAGAATTGCAAGCCCTGGAGGGCTGGAATTTGTGTGTGCTTTTTGTTTTGTAGGTTTTTTTCCCTTGCAGATTTTATCCAAGCCCCACTTAATACCCCGAATTATTTGAATTTGTGGATCCTTTCATCAGAGAGTCAATGTATGTCTGAGAACATTTAGTCCACAGATTTTTTTTTTTTTAAGTTTGCTGTTTACAGAGTTCTGAGAGGTCTCTGTGATCCTGAAGTTCTGAACGTTTGGGAAAGAACGCTGCAGAAGTAGGAGGAAATCTTGAGTGAGGGGCTCATTTAGTTTTTGTCTACAGGCTGCGATCAATTGAGGGATGATGTGGTCTAGGAACAGTAGTGTGTATTTAGCCAAGTTGGACCAAAAGCAGACCAGCTGTCCCCCAGGACCAAATTCAACTCTCTGAAAACCAGGAGAAAGCGGGACATCAGGGTGCTGGTGACTCATGGTACTGGAGAGACCCGGAGCAGCCTTCACATTTATACCTGATCTAACTTCAGAAAGGCACCTTTGGGGCCAGCTTCCAGCAGCTGCCCTGGGACCCTGCAGGGGAAGTCAGCACTGCACTGTAACCAGATCACCTGGGAAAGCAATCCCAGTGCCGGGGCCCCGAAGCTAAACTCTGCACTGAGTGTTGTGCCTCCAGGTTTCCCTGGATTTCTTTTGCGCCCTTCTGAGCTGAGGGAGGAGTGGGTTGGGGGTGGAGCAGGAGAGTCGGAGCCCCATAGTGAGGCACAAGCCCCCACCCTGAGCTCCGGTGAGCTGGAAGGTGTGCAGCCAAGTGCAAGTGCTGCAGCCGCCCCCGCTGGGGTGGGTGGGGCTGTGACTCTCCAGTGCCCAGAGAAGAGAAGCTCCTCTGGCCCCCTAACCAAGCAGTGGTGATCAGGCCAGAAATCAGAGCCTATTCGGAGCTCAACTCCTCTCCCCCTCCACCCCCTGGGATTATCCATTTCCTTCCAAAGCAATTCTTGTTTCTACTCCCAGAACCGAAGGCCAGCCTGTCAAACAACAAATTTCAACAGGTCTTTTTAAAGTGACAGAGCTCCCAGGTGTGCTTACCAAGAGAAGCGGGTTTCGTGTGCACCTCTCATGCTCTTTCCTCTAGCTTTTTGTCTGTAAGACTGTTTCCCAACTGTCTGAATGTAACCCTGTGTACAGGCAAGAGTCAACTGGCTCTGATGGTACCTGGGATTTGGGACCCGGTGAGCTCTACTCCAGGAGTTTTCACAAAGTCTAATGCAGAGACAGGAGCCTAGCTGGCCCCTCCAAGCAGGCTTGGGAAGGCGAACCACCCTGAGTTTAACGCTGGAAGCCCAGGGGCCCAACTGGCCTGATGGAGGTCAGCCAATGAGGGAGGGGCAGGACCCCTGGCCCAGCTCTCTCTGTAGCGCAGCTTGGGGACTAAGTGTGGGGTCAGAGGGCACATAGGCACTGCGAGGTGAGAAAAAAAAAAAGCATTCTGGCGATGTGTGCAAGGAGAAGCAGACCTGCCTGGAGATCAGGCTCCTGCCCTGGTTACTTGGCTGCCAATGGGGCAACTCTGAGAGCCACGCCACCCTTCCCAGGCCAGGAGGAGTCTGGGATGCACCCCACGTCTCTGTGCTTCCCCCAGGTCAGCTGCAACCATAACTCAAGGACCGGTTTCCCTCATTCCATCCTCTCTCCAGCCCTCTAGGAGAGGAGGCAGCACCATTTCCCAGAGTGGTACACTGTGACACCTCCACCCTCACTCCACCATTCAGTCAATAACCGCCCAAACCAGACCCCTTATAGGAACAGAAGAATATCCGGCAATAAAAACTAGAAACATGTCCCATGACTTGGGGGGGGGTCAGTGGGGAGACACTGACTCAGGGACTTTTCGAAAACGACAAACATTTCCAATTGCCTTCAATCTGTATCCTTAATACCTCTCAGCCAGTCGGTCACGAGCCCTACTCGCACCAGCGCGCAGTCCACCGCCCGGGGGGACGCCGGGGCCGCGTCGGCAGGAACCCAGCGGAGGGATGGGGGCGCGCTGGTCCCGCACAGCCCGCGGCTGCAAGAGCACTCAGGGTGTCCTTCAACTGTTTGCAGGAAACTTCACAGCCAAAAACGCGCAGCGACCTGAGCCACAGGGTTTTGTTTTCTGTGTTCAGAGGCAAGTTTATTTTGGTTTACAGCGGTGTCCTGTGACAGCGCAGCGAGTTTCTTCAGTCAAAGAAAAAAAGCCCTCTCCCAGTGAAACGGGACACCACGGTTCCCAGTGGCCCAGGGCCTTGGAGATAGAAGTTGCTGAAGCTCTCATTCCGGGGCAAAGCGCTCGGTCGGCTGGTGACAAAAGTGCCAGTGTGCAGGTGTGTTTGGGGAGCTGAGGAGGGGGCGTGCGAGGCCCAGAGAGCCCCTGGGCCTCCCACAGGAGAATCTGAGAAGAGGCAAGGAGGCAGCGGCTGGACGCGCGTCCAGGTCCGCGTCGCTGCGGACCGCGGAGCTGTGCAGAAGCGCGGCCCGGCGAGTGGCACAAGCCCGACAGCTGCGCCGCGCCGCCCGCCCGCCTGGCCCAGAGCCCCACAGGAGTGCGGGGAGAGGATCGGCTTCGCGGGGAGCGGAGGCCGCACGGCTGCATCGGACCTCACAGCCTCAGGTCGCGGCGTGAGACGAACTTTGCAAAGCGCTCACTCGCCCATGCACCGCCGGACCTCCAGGACTGTGCGCAGCGGGACCTCGGAGCCCATGCGCAGCTGGAAACCCAGTCTGGCGCGGGAAGACACTGGCTGGGGGGTGGGGGGAGAGCAGGAGTTTGGGGTCCGCGGCTCCCGACCCCCGCGACTTCCCGCGCCGGCCCGGAACTCTCCCTCGGGGCGTTCCTGCCTAGTTGTCTCGCCTGACCTCCTCTGCAGCCCTCTTGAGGTCGGGCGGTCGCTCTCTGCGGGTCACAAAACCTCGCCGCAAAAGTGGGGCTTTGGAGGCGACACCGCGCCGTAGCGCCCCGCGAGGCGAACTCCCTCTACCCCCACTGTGCCGGGCGGCGCAAACTGCGGGCACAGGCAGAGGAGCCGCGGCCCCGCGCGGGGCAGGAGCCGGAGCCCAGAGCCTCGCTAGGGCCTCCCAGCCGAGCGCACTCACCGTCGCTGAGGCAGAGCGCGGTCAGCACGAGGGCCAGCACGACCAAGACCTTGGCGTTCATGGCGCTGGCGGGCGGACAGACGAGCGCGAGACGCGGGCCGGACGCGGAGCGGGCGCTGCGGCCGATGGAGAGTGAAAGTGCGGCGGCGGGAGGCGCTCGCCGGGCGCTTTAGAGCCAGGCGGGGCGGGGCGCACGGCGAGGGGCGGGCCCGGAGCCGAGTCCTAGTCCCGGCCAGGGTATCTGAACCGGGTCCCCCTTGGCGGCGCCCCCCGCCCTTCCTCCACGCCGGCTGCGCTTCGGGACCGCGGTGCGCTCCGGCCTTTGACCTTCTCCGGCCCCGCTGGGCCCCGGACCGCAGGCCCGGTCTGCAGTGAGTGGGCCCCTCACCGCGGGCCCGAGTGACGCCGGCTGGAGAGCCGCTTATTGTCCCTGTGACAGGGCCCCGCTGGAGAGACTGAGGCCGTTAAGCAGAAAGTGAGGCACGCGTGGAAAGCTGCGGGACGGGGCCTTTCGATGGCGGGAACCGAATGAGAACCAGTGAAAAGCAAACAAGTTGGTCCTGGGGCGGAGGGCCTGCGGCTGGCAGTGGCGGCCCAAGGCAGCCTAGGGGGTCCTGCTTTCTGTGAGTGGGGGCTCAGGCTCGCCCCCCGCCCAGCTCGCGGCAGAGCTCGGTTGGAGGAAAGGAGACTGGTCTTTGCAGTCAGCGTGGCTCGGACTCCACGCCCACGGCGCCACCAGCCTATCTTCAGTTTCTTCGCCTGTACAGACAAAGCAGAAGGCTCCAGCAGACCTCAGTAAATGCGAATGTAGCCTTTGTTCCTCCATCCTCTCAACTGTGAAATGGGCTCGTCACAGGCCCAACCCGCGGAGTGGGACTGGGGGATTCAATGAGATCGGCTCCAGGCCTGAAGCACCCTGCATTGTATCTGACAAGCAGACAGTACTCAATAAATGGTCAATAAATGGAAGCTGAGAATAAGTCTTTTAAACCTAAGTATTTCCTGCCTGACCCAAGAAAAGTTCATCGCGACCCAGAGGTGAGACCAAAACTCCCCTGCCCCGACTTCCGCCTCCTAGGACAGTGTTCCTGGCGTCTGCCTTTTGGGGCCTGAAAACTCTTCCCACGGTGCCGTTCGTCGGCGGTGCTCAGCCCTCCGGACACCCCCCGGACATCCCAGACGGTCCCAGTCCAGCAGCGAAAGGAGGGTGCGGGCCGGCACCCAGGAGGAGCGGGGGTGAAGACAGCGCCCCTCTGTGCCTCGCTTTGTGACCGTGGGCGGCCCTGGCCAACCTCTCCGTGTCCTTCCCCGCACATCCTCCAGCGGAGTCAGTCGCCGGGTCCATCTGAGGGGCCTGCCCTGGGGACACGTTTCTGCCCTGGGGAGTCCTCGCCGGTTGTGAAGTGGCCAGGCCTGGGGTCAGCGGATCTATTAGGAGAGGGCGGTCAACAGGAGGCGGCGAGGGCTCTGGAACTCCGGTGGTGGGAATGGGTGTCTTCTGCGTTTTAAGTTTTTTTTTCAAAACCACTTCGGCTGGCCTTTAGATGGCTGTGGGCCAGCACTCTTCCATCCATCCATGCATCCATCCATGCATCCATCCACCCACCCACTCTGGGCACAGAGCTTGGAGCCGGGAGCCCCACTGACTTGGTCCCTGCCCTTACAGAACTGAAGGCAATGAGGTCCAGTGAAAAAGGTGGCCGTCGGGCGTCCGCTGGCCTTTGCTGGGCTAGGCAGGTGAGCCCTGCGGTGCACAGGCCGCAGCGCTGGGACTCCGGCGCCCTCTGGTGGCAGCGCCTCCCTCCCCGCTCCCGGAGCTCGGGCTTGCCCCATCCTCTAGCAGCGGATCACACCCAGGAGGGCGAGGGGGGAGACGCGCCCTGGAGCTCGGAGACCCGACCCCGCCAGAGCCGCGCGCAGCCTCGCTCGCCTTTAAATCTGGCCAAAGCAAACGCTACTGCCTCTCGCTTGTTCTTTTTTTTATGCCACAAAATCAGGTGCGCAGCCGTACCTAAGATCTGTCCCAGAAGCCTGAAAAAAGCTGAGTCGAGGGTGAACCAGTGCTTCAGGCCTGGCTGCCGCCCCTCCCGCGGGCGCCCCGCGGCCCCGGAACGAAGCTAGTGTGGCACTCATCGGGGCCGTATTCCCCTAGTTATTCAGTAAATACTTCCTGAGCACCCACTATGTTCCAGACCTAGGCCACGTGTTTGAAGTACTTTGGAAATCCCACTAAACGTTTAGAAGCACACGGTAATCAACGCAGAAATTCTTAGAAAGCCATTAAATGCTAGGGGAAGATGGAGCCGAGGAAAGAGGGGTGGGATTTAGGATTTTAAATAGGGTGGCCAAGGATCCATATTTTAGGTACAAGCCTCACAATTCTACAGTTGGCGATTGAAATTTAAAACCCTGTACAGTCTGTGGGCCTCCACACCAACCACAGACAGGCAGACCAGGCCACTTTAACAGGGCTCCAGCTCCAGCTCGGCCACAGGGGACCTCCCAAATTCCCATCCGGCTAAGCTCTCCACCCTTTTCCCTGTGTTCTTTGCTTATGCTAATACTCAAAAGGCTCCACCTTTCTTTCTCTGCCTGGGGACTCTTATTCCCCACAGAGCCCCACGGTAATCCACCTTCTCCCTGAAGTCTTCGGACTCTGCAGCTCTGCCAGGGAATGCAGGGCACTGCGGCAAAGCCTGGCTAAGCACATTCAAGGTGGGAGGCAGGGGGTCTGGCTGCTGAGTTAAAAGGCCAGGCATCTCTTGGGCTGGCATGTGTGCTATGGTCTCTAGACCCCTGGGCAGCATCTGCCCACCCACCTCTGCCTGGCCTAGGCTGTTCACTCCTTCAGGGCTGGAAGGCTGGGCCTGCAGGAGGATCCCCAGCACGGATTGAAAATTTACAGGTGGTACTCAAAGCATTATTTTTAATAAAGTATAGATTTATGTATTTATTTTTTAAAGTAAGAAAAAATGTAACTAGCACAGTAAAGGCAGATATTTCACATATTGCTCAGGATATGTGGTCCAAGTTTTAAAAAGTAAATCAATTGAAACTAGCATAGTATGTACTAGTCTTGGTGGCTGGAGACATAGCAAAAATGTTGACAGTAATACAAGTAGATCTGAAATTTGAAAACCCTGTCTATATGAAGAATATTTTTTTTGTGTTGACACCCTCCCACCCCAATCCCCCTTTTGAAATAAACATTTGGCCCCAAAATGCTGAACCATAAAATCATACAAGGGAGGCACGACGTCTTCGTCACTTGCCTGCCAGCTGAGGCTGGAGAACACTGGACCAGGAGCACTTAGGTCGTAGGAAGACTGTGGGGCCCTGTGAGATCCCAGAGTACCCTTGGCCCTGTCACCCCTCCAGGAGTGCTCCTCTCCCAGCTCCCATGCAGTCCTGGAGGGGCCCATGGGAGAAGGCTTCACCCCTCCCAGCCACCCATGTCTGCCCTCACCCCTTTGGCACCTGGCAGTGGGGTTCAGGATCAGGTGGCCTATTCCAGGAACCAGGAAACCCGGTGAGAAACACAAATGCTTAGCACTTTGCTGCTGTCATCTGTGCAGCAGGTACACTAGCTGGCATGGTGGATTCAGTCAGTGTAAAATCCCTTGGCCCAGAGAAGGCCCTTAGGAAGATACTGAACCGTGTACTTACATAGAACTTTAGTTTGTCTTCTTTGAATTTGTCACATTTGGTACTTTCAAAGACCAAGCTTGCAGAATAAGCCCCAGTGTCTCAGCTTTGAAGACATGGCACCCAAGGCTCAGAGTTGAGGGCCTTGGCCAACATGGCAGAGCCAGGCAAGAGCAAGGGTGTATTTCTCTGGTCCAGCGTCTCTGGATCCTGGAACATCAGCCAGGCCCTGGAAGCATGCTTGGGGACATAAATCACTACCGTGGCAGTCGTCCAGGGAGCCTCTTGGAATCCTGTACCCAGGACCAGGACTGAACATTTGGCCAGCTGGCCATGTTTTCTTAACTAGATGCCCACTGGCCCTAAGAGCCAGTTGCAGACAACCCCAGGCTGCCCTAGAGGGAGGGAGTCCTGGATCCCCACTGGCACTGGGCACATGTACAGGCAGGCAAGGCTCACCATCAGGGAATGTGACTGTCTAGCAGGCTAGGACTTCTGTCTGAGCAGGCCCTGTCCAAAGACTCAGTTGCTGGACACTGCTGAGGCAGGGAAATCAGAGAATATAGAATAACAAACTCAGTTTCTCCTTACTCTCACAGCACAAAATACTTCCGTGAGAAGTATTTTGTGTGGGGGGGTTTCCCCACATACAAAGCCAGTAGTCCTTCAGCTACAGACACCAGCTGGCTGTCCTCTAATTCAATTCATCTCTGAGACTATCTACCTAGAAGTAGGCTCAGACCCCACGGGTTGAGGCCTCAGTCCCACAAGACTTCCCCTACTTTGGATACCAGTTGCAAGCCCATGCTTCTGAACAATGACCATAAATTAGTGTTTCTATGACCCCGTCCTTGGGTTTGATTAATTTGCTACCACAGCTCACAGAACTCAGGGAAGCACTTATGTTTACTGGTTTATTAAAAAGGGTATTAAGACGGCTACAGATGAAGAGATGCATAGGGTAAGGTAAGGGAGAAGGGGACACGAAGCCTCCATGCTCTCTCCGGGCACCATCCGCCAGGAACCTCCACTGTTCTGAAGTCCTCTTAACCCTGCTTTACTATGTTTGTATAGAAGCTTCAGTACATAGGCATGATTGATTACATCACTGACCATTGGTAATCTACTTAGCCTTCAGCCCTGTTTCCTACCTCAGAGGCTGATGGGGTGGAGCTGTAAGTTCCTGCCCTCTAATCCTGCTTGGTCTTTCTGGTGATCAGCTCCCATCCCAAGCTACCCAGGGGCTGCCAGCCATTAGTTAAGTAAACCAAAGATTTTAGGAGTTGCATGCCAGGACAAAGACCAAATATATATTTCATAATAGTATATTTGGTATTTCCTGGGACATTCCCTGGGACCGTGGGACTACCAGAGCTCATGTTCTAGGGCAAATCAGACCCAAGGCTGCAAGGGTTCAGATCTGTGCCCCAGTCCCCACACCAGTCCCCAAGAACCAAGTGAGCCCTTCTTGCACTCTGTCACCACAGTCAGGCCTGGATTCCTTCCGCCTCCCTTTCCTAGCCCCACCCTTCTCTCTTATTCCCCCTACCTCTGGACAGACTGGACTCAGCAGCTGGGGCTCCAATGAAGTTCCTAATACTGGAGTATACACCTATCTATCAGAAACCCCAGAGTGTGCACGCTGAGAGTGTGAACAGCATTGACACTGGAGTCACCCTATGCTAGGCGCCTTCCGTCACCTTTCTTCTTACGTCTAGCTGCTGAGGTGGGTCAATGGCAAGGCCATTCCCTGAACTAAGGGACAGAGGTCACATAACTACTATTTGGCAAGGCTGGAGTTCAAATCCACTCTGAAGTAGTGCTGCTCCTGGTGAAGGAGAAAGAGCTGGTTTGCCCCATAACACACAGCACACCCAGTTATGTTTGAATTTCAGATAAGCGAGGTTTTGTTTGTTTGTTTGTTTGTTTTCTATCAGTGTGTCCCAAACATTGCATGGAGTATGGGGCATGGGGCATACTTATTAAAAAGAATTATCAGTGTTCATCTGAAACTCAGGTTTAATTGAGCATTCTGCATTTTTACTTGCTGGGTCTATGCTCGTCACATGGCCATAGCCCCCCGCCTGTGGGTTTCTGCCTGGCCCTTCAGAACGTGTGGGGCTGGGAAGGCAAGTTATGGAGTCACTTAATTTTTTCATTGAGAGGATTTCTTGAGTTTTATTAACACAGAGATGCTGGAAAGTGGTGCATGAAGCAAAATATCAATGATCTTTTCTTGTTCTCCTTTCTGGGATGAGCACCTGCCCCAACCCTGCCCTTCTAGAAATAGTCCTGGCCATGCCTGAGGCAAAGGCAGGCAGGTCTCTTATCTTATCCCCAACATCACCAACCCTGCTCTTCCTCTGGTACCTGCAGAGTATGTATGATGCCCAGCTACTGACACTCTTTCCATTTCTTTCTGGTGGGTAAACTGTGCATGGAGAAGGAGGGGAGAAATACTCCAGGAAAGAGGGCCACGTGAGCAATATCCTAGGCTGATAGAATTCTGCAGAAGAAGAAAGAGCTGAAGAGCTGCTGTGGGTTGTGAAGGAGGAGCTGGGTCTGCTGCCTGCTGCCTGCAGAGATGATCCCTTCCAATTAGAGAAGCCAGGATTCCAGCTCCGATGGCCCTCCTTGTTTGGAACAGGCATTTGTTCTTCTTTCTTCACCCTAGATCCCTGTGGCTGGGTGTCTGGAGTCTCACTGTACACTCTGGACTGGGCTGTACTCAGAGGCTGCTGAGAGAGGCTTTCAAGGCTGAGTGCAAATGCAGGCTTCACCAGCAACCTGGCCTAGGGGATATAAGTGGGAGATGGACTTAGGTGGGGATACCTCTGAGGCATCCATCCATTTATCCACTACCTACCCATACATGAATCCATTCATCTCTTCACCCACTGAGACACCCAGTCATCCATCCATCCATCCATCCATCCATCCATCCATACAAAACCATCTACCCATCAATCCATCCATCCATCCACATACCTATATATAAATCCATTCATCTATTCACCCACCGAAACAGCCAATCATCCATTCGTATATCCATCCAACACCATCTACCCATCCATCCATCCATTCCTTCTTCCATGCATGCATTCGTCCATGCACTGCACCTCTTCATCTATCTAGCAAATTATCTTTCTGCTCATCCACTCACCCACCCATCACTCCATCCATCCTACATCATCCATCCATCTGCCCATCCATCCATCTATCCATCTTTCATTCATCTATTCACCCACTGAAACACTCAATCATCTATCCATATATCTATCCAATACCAGCCCATCCATCCATCCATTCATTCATCTATGCATGCATTCATCCATGTACCCCTTCATCTATCCAGCCAATTATCCATCTGCTCATCCATCCACCCATCCATCACTCCATCCATCCTACATTATCCATCCATCCATCCATCCATCCATCTACCCATCCATCCATCTATCCATCTTTCCATCCATCTATCCAGCCAATTATCCATCCACCCATTCATCTGGCTCTCCCCTTCACCCACTCTACACCAGTCCCCTCCAGCTGCATTAGTCCTGAGTGATATTTTCCAAAAGGAACAGAAATATATCCCTCCTGCTTCCTGGACCACAGGAAAAAAGAAGCAAGTACCAAAAGCTCAAAACCTGAAGGTCACTCAGCAAGCTTTAGCCTTGAAATAGATCAAAACTTTCACCTTTCTCTGCTGAAAGAATGGCCCTCTCTGCAAGGCGGGGAGGATTTCCTAGGGAAAGCCCACCCAGGCAGGAGCTGAGGAGAGCAGCATCTGAGTACACTTCACCCCCCAGGGCCCATCCCATGAGTATCCTCCATAAATTATAAAGAAAGAAAAAAAAATAGGAAAGAAACAAACCTTTATTTCTCTGTTTACTCCTCTGCATTTAATGAGCAGTTGTTAACATGACTGAAACCATCTGATGATTTTTACCAAATGGAAAAATCTCCCTACAGGGGCAATAAAACAAATATTCAGGATAGAGAGAGGCAGTCATAAAAGACATTACCCAGTTGTAAACGGAGGTGGGTGGTGGTGATCTATTACCCCTGCCTCGGCAGCTTTCAACAGAGTTCTGAGATTCCAGGAGGGGCCCTGACCCAAGGCAAAATTTACTTCTGTGGCTTCTTCAGCAGGTCAGCGTGGGTATAATTCTGTCTACCAGTTGACTGGAGCTGAGGTTTAGAGCAGAAAGCCCAAACCCTGAGCACTCATAACTCAGGAGGAGTGAGGCACCCCGCCCAGAGTATGCCAAGAAAAGCACATTGTACTGTCCGAGCCAAAGGGGTGAGGCCTCTGCACACCCAGGCCATTATCAGTTTTATCAGTTTTGTGCCCTGGCCAACAGCGCCTCCAGTTGATGCATTTGTCAGCTGTATTTTACCCAGAACTCTGGGGGGTTCATCCTTTTTTGGTATACCACCATGCAGACAGAACAGAGTTTTAGCAGTGTGGCTGCTTTGGTACCTTGGTAGAGCTAATTTGACCCCACCAAGATCTTGAAGTCTGAACAGAAATCCACAATTCAAGCTTAAACTTGCAAAGACAGGCGTTCTTTCCCCAGGGACCAAGCACGAAGCTGCCTCTGGAGGGGGCCACAGTTGTGCCAGCCCCTATAGCCTCAGTGTGCCCAGATGTTAGATAGACCAAAGGATCGCATAGGCAGGAAGGCCACACCAGCAGCTCACATGAGCTTAGGAGCGGCATTGCAGAGCAAGCGTGCTTATCCCATTTTCAGATGCAGCACTTCCCAACACCACATGAACCAGCAGTGCAGCTGAGCCTCTGACCAGGGCTCCTGCTGTGGCCCCGCGTGTTCCCCTCATGCTCCCTGGTCTGGCTGCAGAAGCGTTTGGTTGTTGCTTGCTTTGGATGCAGAAGTGCAGACTCCCTCCTGACTCTGTGGCCTACTTCAGGGTGTATTCACTGGTGTCTGGTGGGGGTCTGTTGCATCACAGCTAGGCTCTGCCTAAGAGCTCGGAGGAGTTTAATAAACTTAGAGAACAGCTGACCACAAAGGCCAGAATAAGGCTTGGTCCCTTTGGTGTGTGTCCACAGCTGGCCATGGGGTCTGCACATCCTCAGAGGCCCAGGCTGACTGGAGGCTGCAGCATGGGATGGACTGGTCACCAAGGTGTACCACAGCACCTACTCTCACTTTTTCATGCCAGCCAGCACCTTCCTGGGGGGCACCAGGTGTGGCTCTCAGGGCTCCTGAAGAGGGGCTCCCTCAGCCTTGTCCTTGAAGACCCAAAATATTCATGGGTAAGGTCATGTGCAGATACCAGCTTTCTTAGAATGAAATGATTCAAACAGGCTTTGGGTGGTTGGAGGATCTGGAGGTGGGAATGGGGATTTGCTCTTTTTTTGTGGAGACACCAGAAGCTCTGAGGATGACATTTTTCTATCCTGCAGAAGTGCAGATAATGACAGCATTTTTTATTATTCATCTTTGCTTTTTCTCCATGGACAGCTCTAGTTGGTTTATGAAGGAAGTGTCCTGTGCATTTTTCTTTCCCATTGAATTACCAGGTTCCCATCCCCATTTCGGCAGGGAGGACGCTGGGACTACAGACCTGACGTAGTTTGCTCAGGTGGTCGTGGGGTGCCAGTGCACCTGGAGGGGTCACACCCTGGGTTCCGTGGTCTCTAAAGGTGGGTGCAGAGCTGAGGGGGCTGGGAGTGCTGTCAGGGTTTGGAAAGAGTAGTTCGTTGGGTGCTTTGCAGGATCCCTGTTAGATGTGACCTTAGCAAGACACAAGACAAACAATCCCCTCCAACAGTCACTGCCTCGCTCCTCCAGGCTCCCTGGGCTTTTGAAGCCATCTTAGTCTTAACACAGGGGGGTCTCAGCAGGTGTCTGCACACAGCCAGGCCTGGGGCACTCCTGAATGTCAAGGAAAACAGGTTGGAAGCCCCCATGCTGTTGCTGCTTTCAGCTCGGCCCCCTGAACAGGTCCTTAAACAGGAGTTTGTTTTCTGTAAACACCACTCCGTGGAATCTGGGCAGTCACAGTTTCTGTGGGAACCAGGCTGTCTGCAGGCCCAGGAACCATGGAAGATAAGAGCAAAGGTAAATTCGTCTCTTTACCCAGGGGCCAGCCCTCCGTGAGTGGTGAAGAAGGACGAGTCGGGGAAGGTGGAACAGGAGGGAAGGAAGAGGAGAGGGCTGAGATGAGGTCCAGGGAGGGAATACATTTTCCAGGAGCAGCCCTACAGTGGGAGGCAGAGGGTGTGTGTGCGTGTGTGTCTGTGTCCATCCTCACGGTTGGACAAGCCTCTGCCTCCAGGAGCCCAGGGGAAGCAGCCGAGGGCGGGGCCAGGCTGGGGTGGGCTGCCACCTGTTCCTCCCTCCCTCCCAGGCCATAGAAGTGAGTCCCTTCTCTTCCCCTCCCCCTGCCCCTATAGCCCAGGTGTGTGCTGGTTCCTACTTCAGAGGACATCTGGGGCCAGGAGGTACCCAGGCGGTGAACAGCTGGACTGATTCCGGGAATGACAGAGGACCAAGAGAAAAAAAAGGAACTTGTTTATTCAGGCGGAAATATTTCTCGTGTGCACAATTTGACCTTCGTCTCCCCAGGTTGCCAGATGGTGGATGTGGTTAGTTTGTATGCAAGAAAAAGGAAGAAACTAGATGGAGAGCTAGCAGTCAGGCCTTACAGTGGCCCGCTCCCCACTTTGGGCTCAGAGAGTCACTGTCCATGCCAAGAGAAGTGGTGTGCCAATGGAGGCCTCTGGGAAGAGCCTTTGCCTCCCAGCCTGGCCTGGATGGCAGTGTCCTCTGCAGGACTGAGGGAGCTGCTCAGCAGATGCCAAGTTTAGCTCAGATCCTAACCACAGAGAGGAGAGGTGGGCTGGGCATCTCTACCCCACACTCAGGCCTCTAGGGCAGAACTCATTTGGACTTTTTGGCAGTGGATTTGGAGTCCTTCAGAGGCCACATTTCCACCTCCAGCAGGTCAGCTTAAGGAGAGAGGGTCAGTGGTGAGCCCAGCCAGCCAGCAGCCGTGTCTTGGCTCTGCACACCTGTCCAGTAAGCCCCTGACTCCCGGATCAGTTTGGGGAAAGAACCTAAAAAGTCAGGCCACTCCTGTCCTGGAACGCTCAGCTCAACAGCTTCCCTGCCCCCTCCTCATACTCACTGCGCTTGCTTTTCCCGAGTGACCTGATTGGCACCCTGGTGCCTACTTGCTGCAGACAAGGAAAGTGAGGCTCAGGGAGTTTGTCACCAGTGAGTGGAAAGACGGGGTCTGAACTCACGGTCAGCTACAAATCCCAGCTTTCCCTATCATGCTTGGGGCGGGAGGGAAGAGGCCTCTCCACATGACTGGCTGCTTCTCAGCTGGGCCTGGAGTCTTGGGCTACAACTAAAATTTGCAGGAGTCCCAGGGCAGGAACCAGGGAGGGGGCGGCAGAGCAGAGAGGGTCGCCCCTGGGGCAATTTGACAGGTTTGATGAAGGAGGGTGCCTGAGCTAAATGCAAAGATTAAAAGTAGAGATGTGGGTGGAGCAAGAGGGTTTCGGGAGCAAAGAATGAGGGTGTGGTCATTGGACTCGTGCTGGGGGCGGCAAGGAGAGCAGTTTGGTGAGTAGCAGGTGCCTGAGAGGCCAACAGGAGGCTTCACGGGGAAGGCAGTTGGTGACAGGTCACTGAGGCCTGCGTGTCAGTCAGACCAACGAACAGAGAGTTGCCCTTCTGGCCTCTGTGTCTCCTTGTCCTCATCTGCAGGACATGGTAACTACCCTCCTTTTCACTGGAGCCCCCACTTCCCAGTGTCCTGCTCCGGAGTGTGCCCATGGAGTGCCCGGGGTGTCTGGCTCATGCCTGCTCTTTCATGTCTGGCCCACACTGCCATCTGAGGACATGACAGTGGTCACTCTGCTGGGGCCAAAGCCACTGTCAGGCCCTGGCTGAGCCCCGGCCTCTCAAGTTGCCTGCTCTCTCGCTGCTGGGTCAGGAGCTGTGCCCTTCTCTGTGCACAGTGTGGAGAGGGCCCCTCCTTCTCACCCATGCCTTGCTCTTGCCCCAAAGAGCTTCCATCTGCCTGCAGTTCCCCTTGAGGCCATCTCAGACTCATGCGAAGAGGCCTGGCCAGGAACTAGCATGCCTCCCACAGCCATCCAGTCCCACTAACTGCAGCTTAATGCCACCATGCCCTTCTCTCCAGACATCCTTTCTGCCACTCCACATCACCAGTTGAGCCTGGCAGGACATGTCCAGGATGACCTGAAGCCGCCCAGGCAACCAACGTGGCCAACAGCTAGGATACTGCTGAGTTTGGGGGCGAGAAGGAGCCCCTGGCAAGTCTCGAGCACAGGGCGGCCATGATCACAAACTAGTTATCTGTGTATTTCGCTTTTTAGCATGCAGCGAGTTTATTTGGGGAGGGAGGGAAGTGAGCAGGGTTGGCAGGGGTGTCAACAGACTAAGATGTAGCCTTAGAAAGGTCCCAGTCCACCTCAGGGGAGCTCCAGCCCTGCAGGAGTGGCTCTCACTCACTGCCCTGATGGGATGTCTGATGCTGCTCTCCCGGGAACAGGCAGGACTGTGGGCAAGACTGCTCCCTTCCGCGGAGGGCAGCTTCCGATGAATGGCCAGCAGAGGGCTGGCTGGTGGCCGTCAGTCAGGAGCTCTCCCAGCACTGGGGGGAAACTCATCCTTCAGGCCTGGGGGGCCCTGATGGGGAATCACAGCATCCACAGTCTAGCCCTTGCTTTGCCAAACCGCTGCTCGGGAGGGTTTTGTGTTAGAAGGGGAGCCTGGCCAGGGAAGACATGGACTTTGAGGAGTCCCTGCCAGCAGGAGGCCCTTGTGTGTGGGCAGCCAGCTTGGACAGGCCAGCTGACGGGACCTCTGTGAAGTCCCTGGGAACTCGGTGGAGTTTCATGGGCCAGGTTTAAGATGAAATGTATTTTAAAGAACTTTTTATGATGGAAATAGCAGGAATGTAAAAATTCCACCGGCTTGTTGGAACAGAGTGTCTACAAACCTTTTGCGAGGGCTTTTGTATTAGTCAAACAGTTTTACAGTCACAAGTGACTAAAATCCAACAGAATTAACTTAGGCCAAGGTGGGGGAATGGGGCAGGATGAGATGGTGCAGGAAGGGAAGGGAGGGTGGGGGCAGGGAAAGGGAGGGTAGATAAGACTAAATCTCCCTCTCTTCCCCCCTCTGTCACCTGTCACATACTTGAAGTGGAGGAGGGGAGCCCCGCAGCCTGGCCCCAGCCTCTGAGGGATTGTACACTGGGCTCAGCCAGGGGTTCAGTAGAGCTGGGTCATGTGGCCACTGCTGCCTGGTCCTGGTGGAGGGTCCCTGCACTTAGCTTCCTTGACACCCCCTCTCCCACCCAGCTTCTGGGATGGATGTAGATGAGGCCTGGGGCAGGAATGGGGGAGGGCAACAGCTCGAGCACAGGGCGGCCATGATCACAAACTAGTTATCTGTGTATTTCGCTTTTTAGCATGCAGCGAGTTTATTTGGGGAGGGAGGGCAACAGCTGGGGGCCAGCAACGTTTAAAGTCTGACCTAGGCTCTTGCAGCTGGCCAGGGGCTGCCACGGGGCTCCAGGACAAACACTGCTCCTCTGTCCTTATTCTCGGCTTTTTCCAAAACCTAGTAGGATACTAGGGACGTCTGGGCACAGGTAATCATGCCCTTCCTCTGAGTCATCAGCCTGGCAAGACCCAGTGTGGGTGAAGAATGGTGTCAGAGGTTCACATGGCTGTCTTGTACGTCCCGGAACTCCACGTCCACAGGAGCCCCTCGGTCCTAAGCCCACAGCAGGCAGCTCCAGACACAGGCAGCACAGGTGACATCAGCAGTTTGGTCCGGGCACCACGGGTTTGCACGCAGATGTGCTACGCGTCCCATCATTGGCCATTCTCTTTCTCAGCACTGTCCTTAAATGTCGGTGCAATAATTTCAGCATGTGAACACCATGGGGGAAAGAAGCTGGCATTGAACTTAGGTTTCTGGAGCATCTCTTATGATCTGCACCTTCCTGGGAAACAGGCATATTCTGTTTATGGTAATCGACACAAGAACACTATGAAGCAGGTGATTTTTATCACCATTTGTTAAATTAAGAAAGAAATAGGCTTAAGCAACATCAGTAACCCAGCCCCAGAGCTAGTGAGTGGCTGGGATGGATCTGGGCTGTATAGTCGGAGCCTGTGACAGCCACACTGCCTACCTCTGTCAGGTGGCAGCTCCTCCTGCTGTGTTCTGGGGAAAGTCACTTAATAGCACTGGGCCTGGCCTGCAAGCCAACATCCTCACTTGCAAATAGGGCTGAGTGGAGCCTTTGGATGCAAAAATTGTCTGTGAAGGTGCCTCATAACTGTGAAGTGGTATGCCGGTGGCACACTGAGGTGTCAGGATGCTTACCCTCTCAGTCACTACATAGGACTATGAAGATGAGAAGGGCAAGCCCTGCTTGCTTTACATTTATTTTAAAAACCCCTGTAGCATAAGAGAATAAGGTGAACCGATGGCTCCTCATCCCATTCCCTGAATGCAGCTCATTACTCAACTGCAGGCAGGCAGTTTTGCAAACAAGGCTCTGAACCTGAAGCTCAGAGGGTGAGTGAGACCTTGCGCCCCCCGTCTCCTCTGCTTACTCCATGTTGGTGCCCCAACGTCCAGGGATTTAAAGGACAGAGGACCCTTAGAGGCCACACCTGGAAGTGCTCCTTCAATGGATTGAGGGGTGAAAGTGAAGAGAGAGTTAGGGGAGCTGTGCAAAGTAAGTAGGAACTGGAGATGGGATATGACCCAGGACATCCAGTGTGGCTAGATTTGGCCAGGAGAGCTGTGAAAATAGGGGAAGCTGATCCCCAAACCCCATGACCTTTTTAAAAATCGGGCATGGGGTTTGGTCGGTCCAGTGGCACAAAGGCCTGAGTGATTGTTACAAAGACCTCAGCAATCCTGCTCCCTCTCCTGACCTGTAAACACCCAGAGCTGGAGACAATGCAAGTGTCAGACGCTTCTCCACCCCTAATGACACCTGGGAAGCCCAAGCTGATTGACTCTTTCCAGGAAGGCAGAGCCCAGACGCACTTCAAGGTGGGTATTTCTGTTTGTTTCCTTCTCAAGGAAAGCAGCACAGCTGAAGGGCTCACATATTCCACACCCTCTTTTCAAGGCTCATTAATAAGGAGCCGGGGCAAAATCATAAACATGGCAAACTCCACAACCCACCAAGGCCAGCAGAGCAGCGAGAACTGCATTAATGGGGAATTTTAGCAAAATGCCGCCCAGCTCCTAAATTCATACCAGATGAGTTCCAGAAGATTAAAGTTCTTACAATAAAGTCCCAGGGAATCAATCACACTCTGCCTTGTAACCTTCTTGGTTTTCTGCTTCATTCACACAAACCATTTTCTACAGGGCACTGGGTCGTTTCCCAGCTGGGCTGGACCCACAGGGCCCCAAGAAAGCACTTCGGCTTAGAAAGCCCAGCAAGAAGACAGGCTTGGTTCAGGCCAGTGGCTGGGGTCTGGCTTGTGGCTTATTTAGCAACAAGTAACAATGGGGGGTGGGAGCCCAGGAGGGAGGGGTGGGCTCCCTAACCTCCAGCCTGCCTGAGGCATACCCCTGGGGGTGGTCACTGTTGGAACCTTGATTTAAAAAAAAAAAGCAGCCTGAAAGCTGGAAAGCAGCTTGGTAAAAGCGGAAGAGCGGAATGTGACACAGTTCTCTTTGACACTGCTTTGACGTTTTCACTTTTCAGCCTTTTTTTTTTTCTCAAAGTGCCTTCCAGCCATTGAGGATCAGTCTCACCTCCTGTGTGCTCAACCAGGCTCCTGGTGGTCCAGTGATCCTGCAGCGTTCTCCCCCTGAAGCCCCAGTGGCCACCCGCACTGTCCCTGCACTCCTGTCCCCTGAGTGTGAACACAGTCCTCATTCTGCTTTGCACCCCTGGGAGCAGGCTCAGCTCTCCCCGCCTCCACCTCCACTTTCTGCGAGAGAGTAACAGATGATATAGGTGCAGAATAATTCACTGAAGAGTCTGCAACCTCTGAGGTCCAGGACCTACCCTGGGGTCTCTGCCCTGGCCACCTGCTATCTCCCTCCAAGCCCCAAACTCTACAAAAGTCCCAAGTTTGTCCACATTTTGGTGTTCAAGCTCCCAAACCCTCTGCCCTATCTTGAATACTCCTTCCTGCTTTGCCATATTGAGTGGGACCATACATTTCCTTCAGAGAAGTCCCACACTCAGCTGCAGAAATGTAACCTGGTCGAGTGACCAAGCAAGATATTCACAAAACTGACAGCCACAGTTACGTTTCACAATTCTTATTTCTTCTTTCTTATTTATGGCAATATTTAACTTAGGATCAATGCTCAGCATTTGTGAGAGCTATCTGGAGTTTCCTTTTTCTGTACAACTTTCTTTGGTTTTGATGTCAGAATGCTATTAGCTTTCCAAAGAATAACTTACATACTCTCCCCTCCCTCCAACATTCCTGCTCTGGGTCAGTTTAAACAGAATTCAGCATTTGAAAAACTCCATCCAGCAAACCTGGGAGCCAGTGCTTTCAAGGGCTGTAGTTCTTTTTTTTTTTTTTTTAATTTTATTTTTTATTGCATTTTAGGTGTTGGGGTACATGTGAAGAACGTGCAAGATTGTTTCATAGGTACACACGTGGCAGTGTGATTTGTTACCTTCCTCCCCATCACCTATATCTGGCATTTCTCCCCATGCTCCCTCTCCCCAGCTCCCCACAACCCACTGTCCCTCCCCTGTTTCCCCCCAACAGACCCCAGTGTGTGATACTCCCCTCCCTGTGTCCATGTGTTCTCATTGTTCAACACCTGCCTATGAGTGAGAACATGCGGTGTTTGATTTTGTGTTACTGGGTATATATCCAAAGGATTATAAATCGTTCTACTATAAGGACACATGCACATGAATGTTCATTGCAGCACAGTTTACAATAGCAAAGACCTGGAACCAACCCAAATGCCCATCTATGATAGACTGGATAGGGAAAATGTGGCACATATACACCATGGAATACTATGCAGTCATAAAAAACGATGAGCTCGTGTCCTTTGTAGGGACACGGATGAAACTGGAAACCATCATTCTCAACAAACTGACACAAGAACACAAAATCAAACACCGCATGTTCTCACTCATAGGCGGGTGTTGAACAATGAGAACACATGGACACAGGGAGGGGAACATCACACTCTAGAGTTTGTCAGGGGGAAATAGGGGAGGGACAGTGGGGGGTGGGGAGTTGGGGAGAGATAGCATGGGGAGAAATGCCAGATATAGGTGATGGGGAGGAAGGCAGCAAATCACACTGCCATGTGTGTACCTATGCAGCAATCTTGTATGTTCTTCACATGTGCCCCAAAAACCTAAAATGCAATAATTAAAAAAAGAGAAACCAGCAATGGATATTTCCCTATTATATAAATATGCATCTCATTGAGCAGTGGGATATCATTATGTGAAATATAATCAATTCTAACACCAAATTAACAATCAATAAAAATCTTAGTTAAATTATAAAAGTATCATTTCAACTTTGTATGAAAGTAGCTAGAAACATGAACTGCACTTCGCTATCTTAAAGCTATTATGAAGTGACTTAAAGAATAGTGGCAAGACTTGAGTCTTTCCTGAAGGGTTTTTTTTACCCTAACTACTGATATGTTTTCTAGGTCCTCCAGAATGGACATGTGGGATAGGAACTGGGAATAACTGTGTCATTTTTTCAACAATATTAAAAACACAAAATCAAAATAACCTGAATACTTATCCCTGTTTTATTACATTTTCAAAGCTTGTTAAATTTGAAGAGGACACTGCATCTATACATTAAGAGCTTTGCATCTACAGTTCATTAACACTCCTGGTCCAAGCAAAGAGGGGATTTGGACTCGGCTGTGAGACTATTAATTGCACAAATATGTTGTAGCCAGAACAGTGACTGGTTGCCTGCAGCAACCATTTCTAGTTGTCTTTGAGTAGGCGTTTTTAAAGAAAAGTCATCTCCCCTTCAAAGTCATGTCTCACATATATATGATTATACATGATTGCGTGTACTGAAGCACATTGCTATTGAGTCAGAAATTTTCAAGTATCTTGATGCAAATGGCTGTCAAATACCTATGAACAGAGTTGCTTTTAATTAGCATCCAGAAAGAGAGGATATTTGACCTGTGAGTCTTAATCAAGGGGAATATTTTAAAGTTCTCCCATAGACGATGTAGCAGATTGCTTGCAAGTGTCTTGAAAAACATAATCTTTCTTCTCCTCCTACTACCACTACTATTGTTCTAATAGTTTCTAAAGGATCCGAACAGAGTTCTAGAAACCCTGTAATGCTGTTATTGACGGAATCCTGGGTTATTAAACATTCTTATCGGCAGAAGCGAAGGACCATCCAATCCTATTCATATGCATCCTATGACTCAACTCAGTTTCCACTGTGTGTGTGTGTGTGTGTGTGTGTGTGTGTGTGTGTATGTGTGTGTGTGAGAGAGAGAGAGAGAGTTCATCCTGAAAGCGCTTGTGTTTCCAGAGGTTTTCAAATGCAAATGGAGTGGGAGTGGTGGTGGCCGTTCTGGAGTGTACTGTGTGGGTGCGGGGGGATTTGGGGAGAGGGTGTCGTGGGCAGTAAGTTTAAACAAATTGAAGGCCATTACCACCACTGCAGACCAAGATAACTTAGGTCTGAGAGACCCCTTAGAAAGATCCCAAGCCTTCCTCATCTAAAGAGAGGCAAGCTAAAGCCAGAGCGATCTCAGCGCTCGCGCAGTTTTGAGACGGGGTCCCGAAGACCGCCGGAGCCCAGGTGTCGCGGGCGGGCCCGGGTCTAAACCCTCGTCTGGAGAAGTGAAGAGCGCAAATCCCCGGGCCCAGCGAGCCTTCGCGGGACAGGCCAGCCACCTTGGCCCCGGGCCGGGCTCGTTCTCCTCTGAAGCCCCGGAGCGGGCGAGGGGCACCGTTCTGGCCGCAGGAACTGTAGTTTCAGCAGCCGCAGGCCGCCAGCGCGGGCTTAGACCCGGGCCTCCTCTGGGAGAGTAGGGTAGCGAAAAATCAACCACCACCTTGGATTTGAGACCGAGGAAAGGAAGCGAAAGCAAAGGTGTGGTTACCCAGGACTTCCACAGGCAAACCGTTGCCTCTCCTAAGGGGGCCCGCGCCTGGCGGCTGCAGAAGCGCGAGGCGCACTGGGTGCGGGCTCGGGGGCGTGGGAGTCGCCACTCTCCCCTCAGCCCGGCCGCGCTCTCTGCGATCCTCCCGAGTCCTGGCCAGCGACCTCGGCTCGCCCCCTAACGCCCTCGCCAGGACGGCTGCCGTCGGGCCGAGGGCGCCCTGGGCGGGAGGCCCCGCGGGACTCTGGAGCCTTGGTAAGGCCGAGGCTCCGACCCGGTTCACGAAAACGCCCGGCTCCTCCAGGATGTATCGTGTCTTAAGCAGCTCCGAGAAGGCTCCGCTGGCGCTTGGGGAACCCCGCCGTGCGGCTGACTCCTGTTGGGCTCTCTCAAGCTCTCGCCTTCCTCCCCTGGTCCTCCCTCCACAGCCCCTGCCCTGCCCGAGTCCCGGGCCGCGCGGGCTGAGCCCAACGCGCCCGAAGAAGAACGCCGGAGCCCCCTGCTGGCCGGACGCGGTAGGCGCGGCGGCCCGCTCGGTCCCCTCCGCCCCGCGGGCGCTGCCCAGCCCGGACCCGCCTCCACTCCAGAGCCCCAGCGAAGGGGGCGTGCTAAAAGCAACAGAAAACAAAACAAAAACAAACAAAGCGCCAAAGCCCACTCTTACCTCGTCTACTGGTCAAAGGTAAGTGTGAGTTCAGCCTCTCCCTCGTCCGTCTCTGACCCTTTACTGACTCTCTGGGCTGAGGTCTGAAGGAGCCATTGGGGGCCCCTCTGAAAGAGAAATTATGGCTGCTTTTGAAAACATGTTTTCTAAGCATCAAAATCAATCTCTCTCTCTCTCTCTCTCTCTCTCTCTCTCTCTCTCTCTCTCTCTCTCTCACACACACACACACACGCACACACACACACACACACTCTTCAACCAAACCCACACTTGCCAGTCTGGAAGGGTACTACTCATGTACATGTCTCTGGAAGCGTTTTATTAGCTATTGGAGGAAGTGTCTACTAATATTTCAGGTTGCAAGTAAGCAGCAATAATTATTCTGTGAATTGGGGAGAGGGAGGAAAAGACAGATTCCTCTTAATTAAACCCTTCCTCCCATATCTGAGTGTGAATCCTACTTTCAGTACCAAGTCCTAGCATGAGCCTAAAAGTTTTCATTCTTATACTGAGAAGGAGAGAGAGTCATCCATTTCTGGGAGGTTTCCTGTGCTCCCACCCATTACTATGGAACAGGGGAAGTGATTGTTTTGTTTATCTAGAGAATTCGTGACTTAGTTTTGCATGGCCTTTGGAAATTAGTTTAACCTTGAAATAGACTATATGCTTTGAGTGGTATGGTGAAATAAGCTGGATGCTTTTCTTAGGAAAAGGTTGTTAGAAATTACAATGTTTCTTTCTATTCAGGCAGTCTTGAGTTAGAGATGGGCATAGTATCCTTATTAGTAAAGTCTGTTGCATCTGGATGTTTACTGTCTTTGGGAGAAAGACAGTTTTTGTTTGTTTTTTAAAATCGTAAGCTTAGACAAACAATAAGTATAGATAGGTCCAGTAAGGGATCAGTACTATTAACATTTGTTTCTACTTTCTTCACACAATCTTCTGGGGAAAGAAGCCAAAGGACTTTTTTTTTCTGTCCCTGGAATTAGTTTGTTCTATCTAAGCAAGATCCATGAGAGAATCTTTTAAAATGGCATCTGTTCTTATTTGGTATTTTCAGGTGGATGACAGAATCTTTGACCTGCTAATAAGGAAGGGGCTGGGGCTGAAATGAAGAGGGATCTGGTATCTTTCCTCTATATTCATCAATCCAGGAGATCTGAACAGGTCATAAAGAGTTGCAGCTCCTCCTGGGGGTAAAATCACAATTATAACAATAAAAGCTAACGTGTGTTGAGTGCTTACTCGTGGCCAGGTGCTGTGTTGCAACCTTTACCATCATTTTCTCATTTAATTTCCACTGCAGTCCTATGGATTAGGTACTATGATAGTTTCTCATTTTACAGAGAAGAAAAGTAAAGATTGGGAAGATGTATTAACTTGACCAAGGTTATAACAGTCGGTAAGCAGAAGAGCAAGGATCTGAAAGCCAGCAGTAAAAGAGATATTTTGAAAACTCAGGTTTATTGTATTGAATTCAGACTGATATTAACTAAGCTAATATTTCAGGTCTCAGTCTTGTTTTTCATAAAGAAAAGAAAGTATTTTCTTTTCCTGGAATAAAAACATTTTGTCAAAGGGAGCTATTTGCTCTTTAAAATGTTTGTTATGAACTCCTGATCCCCATTTCACAGATGAGAAAACTGAGAGAATCAATCAATTTAGTTACCATAGCAAAGTGCATAGCCAGGCCTTAAAACCAGAGTTGCAGATCCAGCTTCTATATCCATTCCAGTTAACCATACTGGTGAAACACAAAAAGATACTTGGTTTTTCTGAAAATGCTAAACAGTAGATCATTAACAGCCCAAATCCCGTATTTCTCAGTGAGGAAGCTTTCTTTCACCTTAATTGCGAATACCTTTTTATACTGAAAGGATGCAAATGTGGAAATAGGGCTATTCTCAGTGGTGAATTAAATGACAAAAATGGCAAAAGACTAAAATAACTACATCAGCTTTGCTTGAAAAGCAGTTAAAGCAGTTAAAAAGATATCTGAAAGGCTCGTCTCAGTACGAATTTAGTCTTCTCCACCCCCCAAGACCCATCCTACCCTACACTAGGAAAGCCGTTCCACATTACATTTATTGCTGCTAGATTTTGTTCACAAAGGAGTCTAACACTAACAAGATTTTGGTGCTTTTCATCTCCATTCATATATTTCTTCTTTGCAACTGTGAATGGTTACAGTAAAAATGTCAAAACAAACCTCTGGAGTGAGCACTTTAACTGAAAAAATATATACAATATTAATTGGCCAAAGATTTTTGACTGACACCCACATTTTAAGACACACTTATGATATACTGAAGTATATTTTGGAAACCGATTTACTCTTTATGTTAAAAGGTAGTTCAGGTCCAGAACGTGTTTCATAAAACGGTCTTAGAGTTCCTCCATTTTCAGTAAGGCTCAAAGTGTCAGAGAAAACCATATGAACTGCCTTAAGTCACTGATTGGGCTGCAGCCCATTTCTCAGCTTTCTCAGTCATTTGTGTGCAAATTATTTGGCCACATGGCCTCCTGTCGTGTTGGGGATCTGTGATGTTTCCAAAGGTTTAATTTAGTTGAATATGATTGTTATTGTCAAGTTGGGATTTTTTTCTCTCTCACCTCTTATTAAAGCCCTTAGTATCAATATCAGTTTAGAACTATTATGTTATATAATGAAGCTTGCTTGTCTGTGTGATTTATATCATAAATGCATTCACAGATTTTTAGGCCTGAAGGGCTTTTTTAAATGATCTAGTCTAACCTTTTTATTTTACTGACGAGTAAATTGGTGTCCTCAGAGGTAATACAGAATTCTCAAGGTTACCCATCAAGTCAGAGGGAGAATGGGAGCTGGAACCCAGATTTTCTGTGTCCAAGCTTTAAGACCCGTGCATTCTCATAGCATCACGTCCCTACTTCTTCCATTGTTAGAGATTCAGTCATTCATTCAACAACTAGTTATTGTCATGAACTTGGCAAGTGTTCTAGGCATTAGGAATTCAACAGAGGGAAAAATAAAACAATCCTGAAAAAAGGCCTTCATTTGCTGAAACATATTCTGATGGTGGAGTAGGACAGAATCAAATGGCAGTCTTAACAATGGCTATAAAGACATTGTATAAAGATATTTTTCTTAAAAATTTCCTCTAATAGATTATAAATTTCAAGGCGGACAAAAATATGCTGATATTCTTCTGCTTTTTCTGTTAAAGAAAGTTGAGGAACTTACAATGAAACTAAATAATGAAACACTAAATAATGAAATCACCAGATAATGAAATCACCAACTGGAAATTAGTAGTAAATAGTCATAGCAAATCCTAACCAGGTAAGTAGAGCCGTCTCATATGATCCATCCAAGACCAAGGAGAACTGTTTCCCAGAGTCATCACAGAGTCTTTCTGTGAATTGGGGATTAAATGCCTGTGAGAAAACATAGACTTGTGCAGGAGCTGGGATAAAGAAATAATAAGGAGATCAAAGAGGAAATTATTCAACAAGATGTTTTTTTAAATGACATATTTTAAAATATGTATTAGACTGTCCTAGCATGAACCACAGGGCAAAAGAGCACTATCCTGAGTTTAAGGCAGAAGCTTCAGGGATTATTATAAATTGGTTTGTGTGATTAACTCAACTTTCCCCTTTTAGAATATGATGGACGGTAGTCTCCCCCCATCAATGGAATAACTGGGGAGGGAAAGGTATAAATAATTCAATCCTGTAAAATCTTGGGTTTTGTGATTGCGAGATTCCTTAAAAGGGGCGTTTTTCAGAAAATAGAACTGGTCATTACAAAGATAACATCTTACCGGACATTGAAATGAAAAATTATCAAATGACTAGGATACAGTGACTTCCTAAAATCCCTCCTCTGCCACTTCCGTCATGAGAATTTCTACCTGTCAAGGTTTGGACTAGTTGCCAATTGTCTTATACCCATATTTACCACTTGAGAGGAGCACTTTTTATCCTCTAGTGTTTTACTGTATTGGACTTGGCAATGAAATGAAGCTTCCTCTGGACAAATATACAGTATGAAACTTTTAGTTAGTTTGGGACAGGAGAGAGGAGGATTTTGTCTGATATTACAAGGGGAAAAAGTGCATTTACTCCATTGAAGTTTCTTTTGTACTGTTTTCTACCAGTTTAATTTTTATTTTCTTTTCAGTTCTGATGCTATAGCAACATAACAGATATCATATAGTTTACAATATAATATGTTAATAATAATTTGGCTGTATCATATTTTAGTATTTTACATATTAGTCATGTAACACATAACATGTAAGCAGGATTGGCTGAAAGAAACTATTAGATAATTGTTTCATAGCGGGGGCCCCTTAAGTCCAATTCACTGCATGTGAACTGTTGAAGAAATTTTGCAGAATTTCTCTTTCATGTTGTCAGATGTCATGTGGTGGTATCAACCAGGGAAATGATTAAGTTGGATTCTCCAGAGAGTCACTGGTCTATTTCCTGCCTCCAAGCATATCTGAAACCAAGCTACAACTACACGAAGTGTTGAATTGCAGAAATGTGGTCGAATTGTTATCTCTACTACCTGTATTACGGAGATTAGAAGTTGTAAGTAAAGAAGTCTGGGTCTTTTTCAACTTTTTCTGCCCTGAGGCCAGCTGAAGAAGCAATAGCATGCTCTCCCACCATGGTCACTGAAAAAAGTAGCAAATCTTAAATAAAGGAAAATGTGAGATCTGAGATCTTTTCAATCTGTCTTAAGATTAGACAGAGTTTATGGAATAATTATGTTGAAGTTCCTAAATGATGTAATTGAGGCTATCTTTCCAGATGTATGAAAGGGTTTCTGTGACCCACACTCCTTTTGGAGCTAACCCACTAAAAAAAGAAAGGCAGACAGACAGAAAGAGAAAAACAAATCCTATTTGAGATGGAGTTTCAGTGACAAGAGAAGTGTTTAGCCTTCAGATATATTTGCTCTGTACCAGGTACATAATAATATAGCTTTTGGATCTTTAAATCCATACTTAGCTAGGCATTAAATTCTAGGAATAATCTGTTTATAGAAAATAAAGCCATTCCTATTTGAAAACAAATGGAAAAAAATAATTATTTTTCCCCAAATGTGTACCCTTTTAATTGATCAAATGCATCCAAGAAATTCTGCTGGCAATTTGAATACTCTGTAGGTGTTGTTGCTGCTCTAAATTTGTCTGCAAGAGGAATTGTAAATGGTATTTACCTTTTAATTAAACAAAGCATCTTGCAAATTAAACACATGTTCTTGCACATCAAAATTTAGTTAACATCCCTTTCATTGTTCCTCCTGCTGACACTCTGACAGCATCATGAGTCCACACACAATATAGAGTCATGCTGCTCCCCCCTCCCCTGCACTTTGCATTCCTCAGAGTAGATGATATCACATGCTAGAGTACCCTCTGTAACTGACTTCTAATAACTGTGCTGCTTTTCCCATCTAATATACTTAGTATTGTGTAAAATATGGAACTGCGTTGGTGTGTCCAGAAACTGGAAAGCTTTGGACACTGATCTGACATATGTCTTGTAATCTTACACTGAAAATTTGACAGTGAATGACAGAACACCTTAGAGGAATATAAGAAGCTGATAAAGGCAGAAGCACTGCACGTGAATGCAGAGTATGGTTTCTAATAGCTACATACTTTTTTACATGCATACCAGTAATTTGACATTTATAATTCACCGTGGAGCTGAATTTCTGTCATTTTCTTACTGTCAAGTCCTTCACATTTTGAAATAAATGTCCCTTCTAATTATTATATGAATTTGAACTCCAACATTCAATTTTTTCCCCTGTCCCTTATAATGGAGTACTACATTTAGCTGAAGTCTGATTTGCAAGACCATTTAGGAAGTGTGATCATTTCAAACGGATTCCCACAAACTATACATGGGAACCCTTTCTTGATTGTACTCTGCCTTACTTATGAAAGTACAGTTTAAAACCCATCTATCAGTACTATTTCTAAGAAAATAAGGTTATTAATGGCAGAATGAAACTGAGATAATTAGGATATGGTCTTAATGGAACAAAAGTCAGAGAGAGGTTTTTCAATAAAGCAAAATTATCGTTAACGATCGTCATTCAGTTGCACCGGTGCTCATTAATCTCTTTTATTTCTGTTTATTTATGGTTCATATAATTGAAATAAAGTCATTTGCTTAGAACATTGCCATAGGAGAAATGCTTCCTGCTTTCAAAAGAGACAACTCAGAATAATAGTTAAATAAAATCCAGGGTGAAATGAAGTTTTCCCTTAGCATTACGATATCTCTGAGATTTTCCTTTTAAAAGTTGAGGGATTATTTTTACTGTTAGTGTTTACTTTTAAGGTTCAGGCAGCTAGCATGTTGAAGAGATGCTACTCATGTCAGAAATTATTTTGAGGCACAGAAATGATTGGTATGGATATGGGTGGAAGAGAGGGAGGGCAGCCCTTTAGTGTCATTTGAAAAAAGTCTCAGCTCAAAAGAGTAAAATACCTCATTGTCACCAAGCTTTAAAAAACAGAATTAAATGATAAATATACACTTTTTGCTAATATTGACTTTTACGTTTTAAATAGGTATTTAAAAAGTTTTTGGTGAAATGATGGTTGCTTGTTGATTAAAATAAGCCTTTATGCAAAAAATAGAATGTCCCTTTTTGATTTCAAAGAAATGAACAGAATGTGGATGATGAATACACGATTAGGACTTAGAGTCATCAAACTAATTTCCCCAGATTTAGATAAGACCAAAGATTAGGGACTTTGGTTAGTCGCTAAATTTTAAAATATTATTTGCATTTATACCAGCATAACTTCTGTTGCCTGTTTAAACATTTCACAGTTTAACTGGATACAATTTTCCAACTATAAAGAAAATCTATGCCAGCCAACAAGTTTCAGAAATATTGATTGGAATTTTCACTGATGTGTAAAATGTGCCTGAACTATAGATGTAAGATTTTCCTTCTGAAAAAAAAAATTTGAAGTTTGATATTGATCCTTGTGCCACTTGGTTTTCACTAGGCTTATGCAAGATAAAGCCATGATTAAACTCTTCATAGAGCCATCCAACCTGTATATCTTTTACAATTGATATGTACCACTACCTTCTTTTAGAGTAATTTTTATATTTAATGATGTGCTTCCAAGATGTTTTATATATCAATTTCAAGAAAGATAAATGAGAATTTTTTTAAAAAAAATAAGCAGAACTATCATCATTGCAGACAAAATGACCGATGTCTCTTTAGTTCTTGCTAAGCGCCAGTCACTGTGCTGAATATGAGACACATCTTATCCCATTGCATCTTACAGCAACCCCACATGAAATTACTCTGAGGGAACTAAGACTATGGAGACTGAAATGCCTGTTCAAAGTCTCCTTTCTAGTAAAAAGTAGAGCCTGTTTTCAAATCACGTTCTGATTTATGTGGCAAGGCTCCTATATACAATACCATGTGCCTTTTTCACAATTATAATTTAAGGAACACTTACCATGTGTCAGATGCTGTACTTAATACTTTACAGATTGAAAATGTATCTTGTTTAGCATGAAATCTAAATCATAGATCTAAGACAAATATTTTGACTAAAAGGCACTTCTGGGCTTAGGCTAAGTGTAGAAGTGGAAGGGTGTATAGGTAAGTTCAACCTAAAATGAAACAGCAAAGTGGGCCAATGTGTCATCAGCTCCTTTTCTTGTCTACTTCCGTATTTTCCCCCAAGTTTGTTTCTCATTTCTATAGAACCAACTCACGGAAGAAGGGACTCCTGCCAAAATTTGTATTTGACTAAGGATGTTGAAAAACCAAACAGAAGTCAAGCTTTAAAGAACAAGATTAAATGAAGTCAAACAGAAGTCAAGTTCTAAAGAACAAGATTCATTGAATATCAATTCATATTGATATTCAATATCAAATGAATGTGCATTCATTCATTCCTTAATTTTAAAGTATGAAAGGGATGTGAGGAACAGAGAATATCCTATAAATTACATAGTTCAAGGATGGGAAGCTGGAAGCCTTCCAAATCCTGCTCACATATGTGTTTTCCCCCCGCCAATAATTATATCTCAAAAAATGGAATTCGAATGTAATTTGAATGCCTTTAGCTGAGACAAAGATTTTCCAGTACACAATGATCTCTCATTTCCCACCCTTACCAATTCTCATCCTCATTTCACACATTCTCTGCTTGGTTCCTAAAATCATCCTGAGTTCATGACTATGTCGGAGATAGCCCAATATAGAAAGTTTTTGAGAAGGTTAACTCCGAATAAGATTATTTCTCCAAGGTCAATGCCATCTTTTTCTTTTCGATACCTAGTTCAGTGCTTGGTGCACAGGAACCTCAATAACTGGATATTGAATGAATGAATGAATGTAACGGAGTTGAGTCCTAGAATCCAAGTGTCCTCTATTCCAATCCAGTTGCATCTTGTCACTTAATCCTCAGGAGGAATGGGGCAGCGTCTCTACTTTTGTGTGCAGGAAATTTGGCTCTATCTTTCAGTTCATGATTTTCTCTTTTTGCCTCAATCAAATGAGGCTGAAACTAACAGCAGTTCAGCCAAAGGAGATTTGTTCAAAAGTTGGTTTCAAATTGAAACAACCAAATGTTGTGTAAAGACAACAACCAAATGTACAGTACTTTTCAAAATACCTAGAAAAGGTATCACACTTACTTCCAATCAAGTCAAAATTCTTGATGTAGTACATTATCTTCATCCCTGTGATTGAAAGAGACAAAGAAGCATCAGACAAAGTGTACATCTCTCTGCCAGGCATAAGGAGAATGTTTACAGAGTTTGGAGAAACCTTTAGACTGAACAGATTTTATGTCCAAACATTCAGAAAAAGAAAGTGAATAACTGGACCATTTATCTTTCTCTATGATTAATTCATGCCATACCAATATTTGGCTATATATGAAAAAAAATCAAAGTTTTATAATTTTCAGTGTATGAATCTTTCACTGTCTTGGTTAAATTTATTCCAAAGTATTCAATTTAGAGTATATTTTAAATGGAATTATTTTATTTTTTATAATTTTTTATTTTTAATATTTTTTTGGTCCATAGTATTTTTTTACTTTTTTACTTTTTAATTTTACTTATTTTCAAGGTTCTTTTTTGAAATAAACTATGAAATTTGCACAGCAAATGTCATTTCACCTTTCGACTTGATTATTTTTATTCTTTTCATGTTGACATTGCTAAGACATTTGTTAAGATTGTCTTCTGGAATCATTTCAAAATTCAGTCTCATTATTTTGTTGTCAGTTTACTTTTTGTTCCCATTTTGGTTCCTTAAAAAAAAATTTAACCTTGTCCAAAATTTGAAGATTTCTAATAATTGAAGCAAATCCTAAATGCCAAGGAAGGGTTTATTGGTTTGAAAAAATGGTATAAAATTCTTACAAAGAATATTATGACATTATGATAGGAAATTGGGAAATAATTTATGTAAACATTGCTCGTTATCTTTCTTGTGTGTGTTGCTTGTGATCATTTTTCTTTTTTTACTTAAAAAAATTAAGCCTACAAAGAAGCTAAAAACACAATTCAATAGACACTCAGATACTATTCACCTTAGTGTATCAATATTACATTTTATAGACATTTTCTTTATCTGCTTATCTTTCTGTTTAGATTGATTGAGATAGGGGTGTGTGTGTGTGTGTGTGTGTGTGTGTGTGTGTGTGTGTGTGTGTGTGTGTTTTGACTAGGTTAAGAAGTTTTTTCTTCACCTTAATGAATGGTTAAAAAAATGGCTAAAACAATTTATTAGTTTTATTAGAGTTTGTCTGGGTGAGTTTTCCAGGTACATATGGGCCTTTTAAAATAGGAGAGTCGTATCTTTTTCTATTTCCAGGATGTTTTTCTCTGATTGTAATTATATATATTAACCCTATTTCATTGTTTTGTTTTTATTTTTCAGATCATATTGTTTCTATATTATATACCATATTATTTCTGTATTATATATCAGCTACATTTCTCTGATTTTTTTCTCTTTGTTTCCATTGACATAATGCTATACTTGCAGTTTTTCAGTATTTATTTAATCTATTTTTGTTGTTGAATTTATTCTCCCTTGAGCAACTTGTTAGTCTTTATTTCCAATATAATTTTTGTCTTTTTAAGAATGTTTTTTTGTATTTCATATCTTCATACTTTTTTGTCTGTTTCTGTTTTGAAGTTTGTAAACTTATTATTTACATTTTATTAAAAATTCTGTAAATTATTGTTTAAGCATATTTAATTCAGTCTCCTTATGCTTTATTGTAATTTTATTAAGGAGAATATATGCTGAACTATTTTGATTTGCATTTTCCATTTTTCTTATAAAATAGTTTTATATGAATGTTGTTTGACATTATCGTTCTAAAAATTTTTTAACGTTTAATTTTCTTAGAGGAGAAATATGTTTGATATAGACAAAGGAGATGTGTTTGAGTGGCTCATTGGATTTCTTAGGTCAGGAGTCTTTCTTGTGATATGGTGAAATTGATCTTCTTTGATTGCGTTTATTTTTCTGTTGGATAGGGTGATAGTGGAGGCCTGTGTCTTTTGATTTTGTGACACTTTTTTGTTTATGCAGGCTCCTTAACTTTCATCTCTTGCTTCTATATTTTCCTGTACTCTCAAGCTTCCAAGAACACCCTTTGCAAGTTGGCATTTTCCTTCCAGAAGTGGTGCTTTTCCAGGGACCTACTTCTGGTTTCATGCACCTTATCCCTTTCCTGTTGATTTTCCAGTCAATGGTGCTCTGATGTAACAGATCTCAGACTTGTTTTTGTATTTCCTTATCTCAAAGTTGGCCTTTCTTTTTCTGGGCCCAGGGGTGGGAGTATGGGTGTTTTAACTGTGTTCCACATGGGTTAGCTAATGCTCCTTCTGTGTCTTCATGTGTAGAATCTCTGCTTGATGTGGGCTCAGGAGCTTCCTCTGCTAGATTGGGTATTTATTTTCATATTTACACAGAGTCGGAGACTTGTAGTGTTCTTTCTGTCCTAGTTATTCTTTAGACCTGGGTTATGATTGGTTTTACTTACTCTCTTTGTTGTTCTATACGGCTCTTTGGACATAGTGTGGAGAAACGAAGATTTACTTTACTACATTATATTACAGGAACTGAGAATGCCTCTTGTGACACATTTGTTCTTCTTTGTGTTTGTTTGTTTTGGAATCTATCAGTGGTTGTTATTGGAAATTTTCTTGAAGAGGAGATAATATTGGATACATAGAGCAAAACTTGTCACAGATCCTCATGACTCATCTTTCTCACCTGAATAACTTGTGATTTTTTTTTTTTTTGAGAGAGCCTTGCGCTGTCACCCAGGCTGTAGCTAATTTTTATATTTTCAGTAGAGTTGGGAATTCACCATCTTGGCCAGGCTGGTCTCGAACTCCTGACCTCAGGTGATCCACTTCAGCGCCCCAAGTGCTGGGATTATAGGCGTGAGCCACCGCACCCAGCCAATATTTTTAAATTGTAAAAGAAAGCAACAGAACAGTATAAATAGAACACTCTTTTTTATTTAAAATGTGTACATTTGCATAAAAAATTGTTTAGAAACCTGAGTACATTGATTTATTCACCTAGTTATAACTGGATGGGGAATTATGTGTGATTTTTAAAAAATCTTTTGTATGATAAACATTAGACTACTTAATCACAAAAATAGAGAAGAATATTTCTACTTTAGAATATTTAAAAAAAAGTTGTCACAATTCAATTAAATTCAACAGAGGTTTTACATTTCTACCATAACGGCAAGCCCACTAGATACTGCATTATGTTCTAAATGAATTTAGAATATGTTAATTAAGTGAATTGTAATTATAGTTAAATGAACTCTTCATGCATACATACACAAACATTTTTATACACATTCAGGAATATTTGTGTAAAAAGTTAGTCACATCACACTTGAGGAGGGGGCCAAGAAGCCGCGGTAGGAGGCACAGAGAGTGAGTCCCCAGCAAGTGATAGCTGGCCTGGGAACAGCTTATGGGCTGCATTCTCTAGCAGAATATGGTCACCAGGTCTGGGTAGGGCCAGGTCCCGATTCAGCAATAATGGGTGTATTCAAACATTCCCAAGTAATCTGCGGTTTTCCTTTTCCTAATTAGTTCTGATCAAGATAAAAACAAGGAATATGGAAGGAAGAGAATAAAAATTGGACTGAAGGTAGATAGTGCTATATTGTAACATATTTGTGCACATGATGTTTAAAATATTTGGATAATCAATCACTATGGGTGTGTCACAAGCACGATAACATTATTATCTGGCAAGAGCACAATGGAAGTGCATTGAAAGCAAGCGAGAAAGGCAACATAATCCAAGTGATATCAATCTTTGTTTACTGGCCTTGGAAGTTGTGGTGGAAGTATGGAAATGGGGGTAGTGCAGAGGTTTTTTTTTTTTTATTCCAAAAGGCATTGACACCAATTATTGTAATTATTTTATTTTATTGAGGGCCTATCAGTTTCCAACAGGAAGATGTGTATTTTCCGTTTTATAATACCAACGGAATATACTATTACAATTATGTAAATATTAAGAGGTCTGTGTACTATTATGCTAGAAATAGTACATTTTCAACTCAGAGTGACACCATACATCTGGGCAAAACAAATGTCTGTTTAGTAATAATAAATATTATTACAAAAGCTCTATGCACTTATAATATCTAAATATATGGCTTGAAAAGTTTCTGGATTATTTTGTTTTTCCAAAAAGTGTCTGTAAAATTATTTAGAATGTTAAACTGATTTGGCTCCACTCAGGCCAATGCCAGTCCCAGTCTTCAGAGTTTACAATCTGTACCATTGTTTTTTGTTAAGGACCATAAATGCATTTAGTCACATGTTTTTGGAGTATAGTTAATGTTATGACTGTAAATGCCTTATGTAACAGCAGTTTTAGAGAAGTTACAGTTTCTATGATTCCATATCATCAAAATAGAGACATAAGAGGAGAATATGGCTAAAGAGTAATTTCAGAAGCAACTAGAACATTAAATTTGTAGTTAAAGTACTTAGGGAGAATAAGCTTTTTATATACAATCAAAATAACAATAATTGCCAATGATTTATGGGTTAGATTCAGTCAATTTAAGAAATATTTAATCCAATAATTCAGATATAACAATGTACACACATACACAGACACACACACACACACACACACACACACACACACACACAGAGGCACACACCATTTTAGCTAGTTTAAGCACAGAATAATTTACTAGGGAATATAGATAGATCACAGAATTGTTTGGAGGGCTGAAAAATCAGGCGCTATTCTCAGATTTCAGGAATGACTCCAAAGCACAGCAGAAGCAAGAAGACTACTGTGTCTGCTACTATCAGGAATCAGCAAAATTAAGAAGCCTCTCCTCATGACTGCTGGCTCCAGCACCTTACTGTTACTGCCTGGATCCACATGAACAACCTGGATAGGTGCTTTGCATCCTGCTTTTCTCCATGTTTACCTGCATAACTTCCATCCAAATCAAAAGGAAATCCAAATCACATCTGGAGCCCCAGCTACGAGGGATATACAATAAGCCGTTTTTTGTTTCTGAGCCTCTGAAGCTGCAGAGGATTGGACTGGGGTGTAAGAAAGCCTATCCAACTCTTCTAACATCAAACAAAATTAGGGTTAGACTATATAGATAGTTTTATGTCTGGCATTTTTCAGTTTAAATATCACACTCATTTCTCACATTGTTAAATGCGTTATTAGATCACATGAATGGCATGATTTAATTTATTGGAATAACATTTAAATCATTTCGATATAATAAGTTCAAATTTGTAAATTATTAGAACCGTATAGTACCTAATGCCTAGGAATGTGTGATGCACTCAATATATATTTGTTGAATGAATGAATATCATTTGAGGACCTGGGTTGACAAGAACTATACCATCTTAAACATATCATTCCTACCCATGGCAAGGAGGGAGGAACCAGAAGGGATGTTTAGGGAGCTTTATGGGCCAAGCTTGGAAGTAACACAACTTATATATAACAATAGCTTCTGCTCTCATTCTGTTGGAGAGAAAAATCATTAAGTCACATTGAAAGGCAAGGAAGGGAGGCTACAAAATAGAGTGTTGCTGGGCCTCATTACAATTCTGTTCCTGGGATGGAAATTTCGTAGAACAGTCTTCACCACAGCATGAGAAGAAATAAAAATCCATTTTTCTCCTTGCCTTTAAGGCCCTTTGCAATTTGATTTTCATTGGTTAATATTTTTTTGAACCTGCTAATTGTTTACAATGTATACTGTTATTTTTTAATTTAACTTTAATAACTTTTTTTCTAGAATGAATAAACATTAAGTGGGGATAGGATGTATTTGAAACATTTTCATTAGAGCAATTGATCACAGAGTTTAACTAAATAAGATCCTTTTCAGCCATCATGATATGTGCTTTTCAACTGATGCACAATTCTGTTGAGACAACTGAAATAAGACTAGTTCCGTGAGCATACAGATTTCCCTGTTCTTTTTGTTATACAGAACTGGAGTAAAAATATTCTTTCTAAATTTTCTATAAGGAGTCCCCTAAGGTGTAGCTGATTGGTTTATGGTCCTCTCACTTCGCTTACATTGCAATCTGATCCAGATTGCCTCACCAACTGCTAGGAGTACACTTGACCAAGCCATTGCTTTTCCTGTTCTTTCTGAGACATAGGCAATACTCCTTCCCTGTTGTTTTCACTGCTTGTATCCCCTATCATTAGAAAGATCGTTAAGTCCTATTTAGTATATTACTAACTACATTATTGCTCAGAAAATGACTCCTATATCTATGCCTCTGAAATACACACACAAAATAAGACAAGGTAGGTTAGCTTGACAAATGTTGACTTTGACTAGGGACAATTTATGTCTACTGCATTGGTTGAGATAAATTAGACCTAATCACACCATCATCATTAATTTTCTTCCTAAATTTCTAAATGATAACAAATCAGTTAAAATGTGTACCTACTCTAGAGCAAGCAATTCAGTCTTGGGGTTAATATACTGTCAAAGAGATAGACTTTTCAAATAATTTATTTTTATGAATAAGGAGTAGATCTTACAGAAATAAAGATGTATATGGAATCCATGGCAAAATTAGGTTCATCTTAGCACATTATCACTTGATTGCTAATTATTTGTTTGATTTAGCAACTAAATTGTTTGACCAAATAATCTATTGGATTAATTTGTATTCAATTGACCACAGATTCTAGTCATTTGGAAGATTAGGGTAGTATATGTTTAAATCTCTTTCTAGTGATTGATCTAGGCAAAATTAGTTTTTTTTTCCCCAAAGACAAAAAAGCAGATCATTATTTCCATTATCAGTAGCTTCAGGAAGACCTCAATATTAAATTCTCTGAGAAAAAAGAAAAAAAATTTAATAACAAATATTCTTCACTAGAAGCCAAACACCACATTGAATATTTGCTGTTTCAACATAAAAAAATAGTTGCTGAGGACAAAGCAGTGAAGACAGAAATGCAAGTTTTTGGAGTATGCATCTTAGAAGGTATAGGCAGACACAAAATAACATAAACAAGTAAATTATGTATGAAATATAAATGTAGTAAGTGCTATGAATAAAATACAGCAAAGTAAGGGGGAATAGATATGTCTTGAATGGGACTGACATTTTATCATTAAATAGTCAAGATAATATTAAATTTGTAGAGGAGAATAATTAAAGATTCTCAGACTCTCTCCTCCATCTTTTTTGGGTCCTTCTTTACCTTACCAGCTCCAGAGTTTGGTATCGCTGTTTACCTTTTAGTCTGATTAGAGTCTCTTCCTCTGTCTAACGTTGAGTGTGTCCTTTCCATCTAGCATACAGCTCAGATTGAAGCCATTCTTCTCAAAGCCAAGTGAATCCTGGCTCAAACACCATCTCCTATGGTCTGTCCAGAGAAATTTCCTTCCAGCCTATCTATTGTACAGAACATACAGCTAAAAGATCAAATTCATCTAAACATCTTAGTTTCTCTTTAGCCCTCTCTTTACTTTCTCAAGTCAATAAAGTTTTAAAATGAAGAATGGGAATTAAGTAAACTACCTTTATTGGCAAATCTTCTGTATCATAGGATATGATGATTACTTTATATTTATTTATGGAAAAATACAAAGAAGTAGGTAATATTAATTCCATATGTAGTTGAGGAAAATGAGGCCAAGAGATTGATTCTGGGATCAAACCAAACATTTTTTTTCTTTTTCTGAAAGGAGTTGTTTTTACAAAATCCCTTTTCCCAATCTCATCTTCCCAATTCCCAGACATTCATTGTATCTCTGCTGCTTTTTGAGAAAATACAGAAATCAGATATTTGTAGGACCTGTATTTGTAACTTTTCATTTCAGGGTTAAATTTGATACTTTTAACAAAATGCATCTGAATGTAGAATTGTAATTTTTAAAGACTATGAAAGTTTTCATCAAACTGGCATTTTCTGATTTTATATTCCCCAAAATCTTGTAAAAATGGTATTATTATAATCTCCAGTTTACAGTGTAGCAAAGTCAGGTTTTCAAAGGTTACAGATAATGCCCAGGTGACATGTCTTAAAGTGGTGCTGCTAAGATGATGAATAAGTAAAAATTTATTTTAACAACGTGTTAACCAAAACATAGCCTCCCAAATTGACCATGCAGAGAAATGTTATTGTTTAGATTTTGATAAAGCATAATGGTTACAACTAAAGAAGAATTTTAAATGAAAACTAAATGAGAAACCACATTTGGCTTTCACTTTTATTATAAAAATTTGGAAAAGTAATATGTTTGTATTGTTTCAAGTGAAATGGAGTTTTAAAAATTAACAAATTTTTAACTACGTATTAACTAACATACCTCTAATATTCCATGTTTTTTCCCTTTACACTTAAATATTATTTTTGGCAAACACAAGCACACAGACACAGATACAACACACATCAAAAAAGAAACAGCTTTTAATATAAATTAAACTCAAATATAAAATGTGCCCTTATATAATGAAATTGAAATACATTTTTAAAAAACTTTTCTTTTAATACTTTAAAAATGTGAGGTTTGAGCACGAATGTTGCTTTAAGAAAAGTACTCATGTTATTATAAAAATAGAACTTGTGCCTGTGATGTTGCAGTTGCCATGGTTACTACAAATTTGTTACTTAATAGCAGAGCAAATAGATTCATAAACATGCTAATTATATCTGATACATTTTTCAAACTGTTTTATATGAATATGCATATAGTTTGCATAAAAATGAATGTCCCCATCCAATAATTTTGCATGTTTGGGAACGTTTTGCTATGTTCTTGATAATTTGATGTATGACCATCTCGATACAGGGAAAAAAGAAAATACAATTTTCAGACAAATGATTTTATGATTCACAGGGTGAGTGATTGTTGTTGTTAATATAAATAATGTAACAATTTCTAAATGCTAAATACTTAAATATTCAGTCAGTTCTTGAAAAGGTTAAAGTTTGGCATTTATAATAAAACTATTTTTAATCTGTAATTCATTTTTTAAAATATCAAGAAAGATGCAGGTATGACAAAGGGATGAATATAGTTCTGAGTTTTTGTCATGAATCAGCATGCTGTAAAATTTGCATATGAAGATGAACAAATGATTTTCCAACTAAAATGTTTTCCTCTCTATAGCTTCAGTATTTGAGAGAGCTGGATGCACATTGAACATTGCAAAAACTCAAGGACCCTGCTCTCTTTATCTAAAAAGCAAAGCCACCACTGTAATGAGAAGGGAGGAAAAGTCCTATGCAGTTACAGGACCATGACGGGGTGAATCTTGGCCTAGATTACCCACTGAGTGAGCCTAGGATATAACTCAAAATAGATGCAAGAATGAGGCTGTGACCCTTCCTGAGAAAGAAGAGTTTCTTGGGAGATTTGTGACTTCAGTCAGGGCCTTGTATAGCTCTCTGATGAAAGAGGGGGGATATATATTTCTCTAGAGAGTTACATTAGGAGGGGGCTTTGCCCTAATCTTGTGATTGAGGATATTACTACTATCCATTTAAAACTATGTTCCACTTTTCCTTTAATTGACACAGTCTTTTTTCTCTTTTAATGAGGCTCTAGGTAAGAATACTATCACTTGGTTTCACTCAGCAGCCAAGTGATATTTAGCAACATGTATGATATTAGCAATCAGCCACTTATTTGTTTATACTGCATTTTTCACTTTCACAACCAATGCACATAGAAGTTGGTTGCTATATTTCAGATGTTTGAGCATGTCAGGGATACTGACTGAAAAATCTGCTCTGCAGCTCACTGTTGCCTAGTGATTGATATCAGCTGTAACAAGATAAAATGTTATGGCATCATAATTCTGTTTGATGCAAGGTAATCTTTGATCTTTTACTATCAACAGAAGATTATAATATATACTTAGTGTGATAAATAATACCCTTTCAGTGATGTCAAAGAAAGTGCAAGTTAAATTGTTAATGCTTCCAATAGGTAGCATTTTAGTTGCAATTTTTTAAAAGATTGAACACCTTGTAAACAGAAAGACTAGAGTCCTAAATGTATTATTGTTACTTCAACTTCTATTTGTTAATCATTAATTATTCTCTCTTTAAAACTGAACCAAAGGGTGCATTTTAAAAGCTGCTAAATACATAGCCTTGAGGTAAATTTTCATTGGAGGGCATCATGTCACTGAGGTGCCAATTAGAGGCATTAATTCAACAAAATATTATGTAAATTAAAAAAATCAGGAACGGAATATTTGGCACGTGAAATACTCTAAGAAGTATGAAAAATATTTTACAATATGAAGTTCAAACTCCTTTCTTACCACATAGCAGATGCGTGCTAGATGTTAACTCTTACTATTATTTTTATCATTAGTTATTGAAGGGCTTTGCATATCCTGTGATCTTATGATTTACTTCAGATGCCCCTTGTTTACCTAGAAGAATTCTCATGTTTTAAGATACTGCTCAAATTCCACCACTTCCTCTGGAGAAGCCACTCAGTCCATCTTTCTCTGCCCTTCAGAAAAGAGAGTCGTTCCTCCTTTCTGCTTCTGTGACACCTTGGCTGTGATTTCACTATTGCTGTTTCTCCTTGCCTGGGGATGACTTGTTGCTTTATGACTGTGAGCTCCTCAGGCCAGGGAACAGGTGTTGATCATCTGTGTCCTCCACATTCTCTAGGAACTCAATGAATGTTTGTTAGTTGAGTTACTGAACACATGAATGAGAAAGGCATGTGGTACAAAAAGTAAAAGGGGTGAAAAAAGAAAAAATGGAGAAGTTGTCAACTGACAAAAGTAAATGATCCTAAAAAAGAAAACACAAAATCTAGTTCTGATATTAATCATTTCTGTCTCAAACCTTACAGCTTTATGGACATACAGCCAACTTCCAGGCATGGCATTGGTTTGAAAATTATCCAGGCCCCTCACTTTTCCTTTCCTCTGGATATTAGCAGTTGAGCATCTGTAAAAACCTTTCCATTGATTCCTCCAATTTGATCCTCACAATATCATTGTGAAATAGTCAAGACAGGTATCCTCATCTTTTTTTTTTAAAGTAGGAAACTACAGCTCAGAGAGGTTAGTGGTTTATACAGAGTCACCGGGCTAGGAAGCAGACTGAAAACGCTCTGGGTATCAGACTCCAGATAGAGGGCACTTTCTCGGAGCCCACAAACATTTGCTGAGGCTAATTACAGATATTTTGATTGTTCAGAAAATGTTGATATTAAAAATCTTTGGTTAACATTTGGATAGCTACAAAATAAGTAGATTCAGTGATGTCTGTAGTAGAATGGAATCTTAGACAACACATCATTTTTAGCTCTTGCTACTTAAAATGGTATGAAGCCACTAGGAAATGGAAATTGTGAAAAATTGGTGCAGCACTTTCCATCTGTATTTCTGCAGATTCCTCTATTAGGATTTATTGTTATGGTTAGGGATTTTAGAAATAATATTCTCTCGAATAGGGGAAAGTTTAAAAATTCTCTAATTTCATCTTTTCTGTTAGGTTTGTACATACAAGCTAGAACTATTCACCTGATCATACTATTATTCAGCTTGTAAAAGGAAAGTATCTTTCAAACTAGCAGCTTTCCTTAGATTTTTTCCAGAATTATTGTTCTGAGAAAGATAAGAGGTGTCTTTTTTTTTTTTTTTTTTTTTTTTTTTTTTTTTTTTCATTTTTGAATGTTTGCTTTAAATAAATTTATTAAATTTAT
>CAUYQU010045678.1:0-45296 GCA_963574635.1 Cheracebus regulus | reverse complement strand
CACCACCCCTCTGCCCTGGTGGCACCCAGCTGCAAAGCGGTGCTGTTGAAAACCCCCAAATGGCTGAGCACGGTGGCTCACACCTGTAATCCCAACACTTTGGGAGGCCGAGGCGGGTGGATCACTGGAGGTCAGGAGTTCGAGACCAGCTTGGCCAACATGGTGAAACCCTGTCTCTAGTAAAAATACAAAAAATTAGCCAGGCATGGTGGTGGTGCACACCTGTAATCCCAGCTACTCAGGCGGCTGAGGCAGGAGAATCACTTGAACCTGGGACGCAGAGGTTGCAGTGACCTGAGAATGCAAAACTTCGTCTCAGAAAACGAAAAACAAAGCAAAACAACAAAAAACCCAAACTAGGAGAATCTAGGGAAATGCAGAAAGGAATTTGGTTCAAACCTGGCCTAAACAAGAGTAAAGAACACGAAAGCAAATAATATCAAGATTTGTGATCACTCTGAGTAATCTGTACTCATATATCAGTGAGGTTTGGATTTTGCTAAGCATATTTGACATCTGAATTATACTTGAAATATTGTAATAAAGCTTTTTTAATGTATAAAGACTACATCCTCCAAAATTTCATGCTTCTGAATTTTAAATGAATGGAATTTACAATAGATTTCCAAATATATTTCCAAATATAATGATTTCACCTAGGCCTCCCAAAGTGAATCATTATATTTGTCAATTCTATGATTTAAATGAAAGATTAGCAAAGGAGGGGGCTATTTGAATATTTCAAAGTCACTACATCTCACATGATTTATTCAGGTGCTCTTATTTAACAATATTAAATCTGAATTTTTTTTTTTTTTTTTTGAGACGGAGTTTCGCTCTTGTTACCCAGGCTGGACTTCAATGGCACGATCTCTGCTCACTGCAACCTCTGTCTCCTGGGTTGAAGCAGTTCTCCTGCCTCAGCCTCCCGAGTAGCTGGAATGCCCAGCTAATTTTTGTATTTTTAGTAGAGACGGGGTTTCACCATGTTGACCAGGATGGTCTCGATCTCTTGACCTCATGATCCACCCGCCTCGGCCTCCAAAGGGGAGTAGTCACCTCTAAATTTAAAAGGGAGTCACTGGGCCAGGCATGGCGGCTTGTGCCTAAAATCCCAGCACATTGGGAGGCGGAGGCAGGCAGGCGAATCACGAGGCCAGGAGTTTGAAACAAGACTGGCCAACATGGTGAAACCCCATCTCTATTAAAAATCCAAGAATTAGCTGAGCGTGGTGACACGTGCCGGCAGTCCCAGTTACTCAGGAAGTTGAGGCACGAGAACTGGAAAACTGAGGCATGAGAATAGCTTAAACCCAAGAGTTGAAGGTTGCAGTCAGCTGAGATTGTACTACTGCACTCCAGCCTGGGCAACAGAGCGAGACTGTTTAAAAAGAAAAAAGAAAGGGAAAAACGAAAAGAAATCCACTTAATACTTCTGGTGAAAGTTTTCCTACAACACTAAATTCAAACATGGTTTTAGAAGGCTGAACTACTTACATCTACTTATTTCAGAATTTGTATTAGGAAACTACAAAATACTGTATAAGATGGAAAAAAAAAACCAGGCTTCACAGAATGTTAAAGGTTGATGGCCAACACATATTTTACAGTGTGTCTATCTGTAGGATCCCATGCCAAGCAGTGAGAAACAAAACATGCCTCCTTGACCCTTAAGATTTAAAAAGGTAAGTTTGGGAAGGAAATGAGTATTCAAAATGATCAGGAGTAATACATTTAGGGGACAAAAAAGAACTTGTAAAAATAAAAGATACACAAAGTTTTTTTTTTTTTTTTTTTTACAGGTTTCTCTCTCTCAACATTTTATTTATGAGCTACTTAAAAGCAAAACATATTTTCTTAATGTTTTGAGGCTGGGGAATGATTTCTTAAATGTGGGTTGTTGTTTTTTTCTTTGAGACAGAGTCTTGCTGTCACCCAGGCTGGAGTGCAATGGCACCATTTCGGCTCACTGAAACCTCCACCTCCCAAGTTCAAGCAATTCTCCTGCCTCAGCCTCCTGAGTAGCTGGGCCTACAGGCTAATTTTTCTAAGTTTAGTAGAGATGGGGGTTTCACCATGTTGGTCAGGCTAGTCCCAAACTCCTGACCTCAGGTGATCCACCCACCGTGGCCTCACAAAGTGCTGGGATTACAGGTATGAGCTACTGCACCCGGCCATATGTGGGTTATTGATACTTACCTGCTTCACACTTAAAATGGAAAAACAATCACATGCTGCAAAATTCAGTTTACTGCCACACTTCCTGATGACAAACCCTACCTTTTTGGGTCCTCTTTTCAGCTGATGCCTGTGAGGCCATGTAAATAGCTGCTGCTGCCACAGAGATGGGGCTCCTCCCGGGAACCAGGTCCAATTCCACAGCTTTACGGGCTATATGTGTAGCTGCCATCTGCACTTGTTTAGGAAGACAAAGGTTGGAACAGAACCTGGACATGAAGTCCCCAGTTGTAATCAAATCCACACTGGTTTCTAGCGCTTTCAAAATAAGTTTAAAACACCGACCAATTTCCTTCTTAGAAATTCGTGATACAGCACATATTTCTAAAAGAAAAAAAGTTTAAATATGTCAATTATTTAAACCATATAGTTCATTTTAAAATCTACCATTTCTTATTATAAACATAATATACATTCTAACTGTAAAACATCCAATCATGCCTTAAAGATGAAACCCTAATCCTCTCAGTGATACTTCTCAGAGAGGTAATTGCAAATTTCTCAGTTAACTTTATTGTTCATCACACTTTGTTTTTGAGACAGTCTGTCACCCAGGCTGGAGGGCAGTGGCATGATCTCAGCTCACTGCAACCTCCTCCTCCTGGGCTCAAGTGATTCTTCTGCCTCAGCCTCCCGAGTAGCTGGGACTACAGGCGTGCACCACCTGGCTGATTTTTGTATTTTTAGTAGAGATGGGGTTTCACCATTTTGGCCAGGCTTGCCTCGAACTCCTGACCTCAGGTGATCCACCTGCCTCAGCCTCCCAAAGTGCAGGGAATACAGGTGTCAGCCACTGCATCCAGCCTAATGTTCTTCACTCTTTAAATTTAGGTCTTAATCTTTCAAAATATTAACTTATCTAAAGATTAATTCATGCAAGTAAATTTTTTTAAAGAAAAATTCTTTGATATTTACGTATTAATCTCTTGTAAGCAGTGTGTTATCAAGATGAAAGAAAATGAGCTAAAGAATGTCTCTTAGGCAGCACAATGTCATGTGTACATGAAATCCCTGCGATTATGAGCTATGGCTCGATGAGGAAAAATATCTGACCATGTTATTCCCAGATGCAACCACCATACACTTTCTGAAGAAATTTAACAAAAGCCCTGTTGTACTTATAACAACAACAAAAAAGATGATCAAGGCCATCACCTCTTCACTTTTACATAAGAAAACGTAAAAAATACTCACTGGATGAATGAAGGGTAAGTATAGTCTTCAGCTAAACTGAGCTTTGGTAGTGAAAGTCAGTGTGCAACACTGTGAACAACTGGTCACGTGTTCACATCTAACTGCAAACTAGATGAAAAATACCAGTTCTTTCTAAGCCTCCAACTGAAGTGCAAAAGTGCAAACAATATATCTCAAGAGAAAAAACTTCACTGACATTTTCTTTTTTTCTTTTTTTTCCTGAGAGGGAGTGTTGCTCTGTCGCCCAGGCTGCAGTGCAGTGGCGTGATCTCAGCTCACTGCAACCTCCGCCTCCTGGGTTCAAGCGATTCTTCTGCCTCAGCCTCCCAAGTAGCTATGAGTAAAGGTATGCACTACCATGCCTGTTAATTCCAGCACTTTGGGAGGCCAAGGCGGGCAGATCACCTGGTGTCAGGAGTTCAAGACCAGTATGGCCAACGTGGCAAAACCCTGTCTCTACAAAAATTAGCTGGACGTGATGGCACGTGCCTGTAGTTCCAGCTACTCAGGAGGCTGAGGCAGGAGAATTAGGACTTGAACCTGGGAGGCAGAGGTTGCAGTGAGCCAAGATTGCGCCACTGGACTCCAACCTGGGTGACAGAGCAAGACTGCATCTCAAAAAAAAGAAAAAAAGCTAAAAACTTACCTTTAAATGTCCTAGGAACCCCTTCTTGTCTACAGGCAATATAGAGACAAGCAGAAGCTATAGCATCGTTAGCTCTTCCCTTCAGGCTCTTCTGTTCATACACTTGCTTGAATAAATTATTCGTTCGATCCTTCAAAGCAGAGAAACTAAGTTTAACTCTATGCTATTAGCTGCAATATCAAAATTTCACATGTTCGTTAAATTATGCTAAGTCAATGCCAGAATGGCTTAAAGGAGGTAGACAAGAACTTACAACTATATTTCGAGGTAGATTGATTCTGTCTGCCATGGTAGTGATTTCTTTGAATGCATTCATCATTGCCCGATCAGAACTGCTCATTGTTCTCCGATTCTGGTATTTAGAATTCCCAAATTCATCAAAACTTGCAGCTCCTGTACCCTATAAAACAGTTTTATAACTATGAAAAAAAATTTGCAGAGCATGAATAATGGACAATTTCTATGAAAATATAACTTACACGATCTGATTTTGTATAGATTAGAAATCTGCACTGTGCATCCTGCCCATCCCTCAAGTAAAAAATGTATCAAGTTAAGGTGTTTGAAAGAGGGTTTCTATCAAATACTTAAGGAACATGTAATTCTAAACAACTGTTAAAGAACATAGAATATGAGAAGCTTAAAACATAAAAATATGATATGAAAATTTGGCAAAACAATGGAAAAATGGTCCAATTTCACTTAAAAATGATAAAAATATTAAATATTAGAAAACAAATCCAATAGCATATTAAAAGGTGGTATATCATGATCAAGCGGAGACTGTTCCACAAGCTATTATTAGAAAATCAAATAACATAGAACATTATATTAATAGATCTAAGAAGAAAAATCATGATCGTCTCCAAAGGTGCTAAAAAGGTAAGTGAACAAAATTCAAGTTCATCTTTGATAACTCATAGTACACTACAAATGAGTAATTCTTTACATTAGAAAACCCCTCTCCTCTGCCCAAAGCCAGTAGTATAATTAATAGAGAAACAAATCACAAGACAAAGGCACCTCGTACTCCTACCATTTTGTAACACTGATTGGAAAAACGAGCCAATATTATTAAGCAAGAGAAAAATCAGAAGTACAAAACTGGAAAGGAGGTGATAAACTATTTCCAGATACTATTTTTATATATCTGGAATATGCAAGAAAATCACTAAAAAACAGCTGATGCTATAAATAATTCATTAAAGCAGCAAGGTCAATATAAATAGAAATCAATACCCTTCATATGTATAATCAACCAGTTAAAAGACAATGAAAGCAAGTATTTCAATTACAACAACATTCATCTAGGAATAAAATTGAGAAACACATGAGATGTTCATGAAGAAAACTTTCCAACATCTCCTGAAGGCCACATAAGATACGTAAGGAAATGAAAAGGCATTATGATATGAGTTTTTGGACACAAGATTTCTCATGAATAAGTCAATTTTCCCTATGTCAATTTGCAAATTAATCTGACCAAAAGCCCAGTGAAAATATTAAATATTAAAAAACAGGCCGAGTGTAGTGGTGCACACCTGTGGTCTCAGCTACTCGGGAGGCTGTGGCAGGAGGGTCACTTAAGCCTGGGAGTTTGAGGCTGCAGCTGGCTATACCACTGCACTCTAGACTGGGTGACAGAAAGAAACCCTGTCTCAAAAGAACAAAACAAATGGGCCAGGTACGGTGGCTCATGCCTGTAATCCCAACACTTTGGGACGCTGAGGTGAGTGGATCACCTATGGTCAGGAGTTCAAAACCAGCCTGATCAACATGGCAAAATCCCATCTCTACTAAAAATATAAAAATTAGCTTGGCATGATGGCAGGCTCCTATAATCCCAGCTACTCAGGAGACTGAGACAGGAGAATCACTTGAACCCAGGGGTGGACGCTGCAATGAACCGAGATCACACCACTGCACTCCAGTCTGGGTGACAGAGCAAGACTCCATCTCAAAAAACAAACAAAGAAAGAAACAAAAAACCCCACAGAAAACAGAATCCAACAATGCATTAAAAGGTAGTATATATCAACCAAGTGGAGACTATTTCACAAATACATTATTAGAGAACCTAATAACATAAAACATATTAATAGAGATAAGGAAAATCAAGATCAACTCCAAAGATACAAATAATGCAAGTGAACAAACCTAAACTTTTTTTTTTTTTAATGAAACAAACTTAACCTTTAAATGGAAAAGACTAGCGAAGAAAATGCTGAAAAAGAAGAGCAATGAGGGAAAACTAGAGTTAAATAAATATTAGAACAGTGTGGTATGGCATTTGACTAACTGGACCAGGATAAGACAAGACAGAAATCCAGAAATATTCCCAAGTACACATGGAAATTTATTATATGAAAAATGTAGCAGCATAAAAATATTTCTATTTTGGCCAGGCACAATGGCTCATGCCTGTAATCCCAGCACCTTGGGAGGCCGAGGTGGGCAGATCCCTTGAGCCCAAGAATTTGTGACCAGCCTGGGCAACATGGTGAAACTCTGTCTCTAAAAAAAAAAAAAAAAAACAACAAAAACTTAGCCAGATGTCATGGCCCATGATCCCAGCTACTTGGGAGGCTGAGGTGGAAGGATTACTTAAGCTTGGGACGTAGAGGTTGCAGTGAGCTGAGATCATGCTACTGCACTCCCACCTGGGCCACAGTGTTAGACCCCGTCTCAAAAACAAAATATGCAGGGTTTGGCATGGAAACTCATGCTGTAATCCCAGTGCTTTGTTTGGAAGCCTGAGGCAGGAGGATTGCTTAAGACCAGGAGTTTAAGACCAACCTGGATGACAGAGATTCTGTCTTTACAAAAAAAAAAAAAATTTTTTTGAAACAGGAGTCTCGCTCTGTCACCCAGGCTGGAGTATAGTGGCGTTATTTCGGTTCACTGCAACCTCTGCCTCCTGGGTTCAAGCAATTCTCCTGTCTTAGCTACCAGAGTAGCTGGAATTACAGGCGCCCACCACCACGCCCGGCTATTTTTTTTTTTTTTGTATTTTTAGTAGAGATGGGGTTTCACCATGTTGGCCAGGCTGGTCTTGAACTCCTGACCTCAAGTGATCCGCCAGCCTTGGCCTCCCAAAACACTGGGATTACAATCATGAGCTACCGCACTTGGCCAAATAAATTTAAAAAATCAAAATTAACCAAGTGTGGTGGTATGTGCGTGTAGTCTTAAGCTACTTGGGAGGCCAGGGCGGGAGGATCACTGGAGCCCAGTTGTTTGAGCCTGCAGTGAGCTTTGATCATATCATTGTACTTACTCCAGTCTGTTGCCCAGACAAGTTTTTTTCTTTTTTTTTACACGGAGTCTCGCCCCGTCACCCAGGCTGGAGTGCAGTGGTGCGATCTCAGCTCATTGCAACCTCCACCTCTGGGGTTCAAACAATTCTCTGCCTCATCCTCCTGAATAGCTGGGATTACTGGCGCCCACGACCATGCCCAACTAATTTTTGTATTTTTAGTAAAGATAGGGTTTCACCATGTTGGCCAGGCTGGTCTTGAACTCCTAACCTCGTGATCTAACTGCCTCAGCCTCCCAACTTGCTGTGATTACAGGCATGAGCCACCGCACCTGGCCAGACAAGTTTTAAACAAGACTTCTTTGAAAAAGAAAAAAAAAAAGGAGACTATGCAATAGTACATATGAAGTTATAAAATAGTATATACATCTTTAATTAGTTCTTAGTGATACTGTCACTATTACTTTCAACTCAGATAACAGAGCAAGAGAGTCAGGCTGCCAAGGAAACTATGCCATTGCCTTACATAATAACAGCAGCTACCACTTACTGAGTGCACAGTACATGTTATAGAAATACTTTATATACATTCGTATGAAACCCTCAAAATCTCTGTATCTTATACTCATTTTACACATGAGAAATGTAAAAGTTTAGATAAGTCATAAACTTGCTAATATTAGAAAAGAGGCTACACTGACCTCCCATTTATCTTAGGTGGTACAGAGGGAAAAGAGAAGACTTTCTTGATAACCAAAGAATGTATCAATATTAACTCATGAAGATCACACTATACTCATGTTTTGTGTGTATACAGAATGTGATTTATGAAAAAAAAAGCCTGATATAAAGGCTAATTTTGACTTAATGATCTTCCCCACTTTAAAATGGAAGAAATACACGTTAGCCATCATTCACAATGATATTACTAGCAAATCTTATTAGATAAGTCAAGATTCTCCATTGGTGCAGTGACTGATACTTTTGCAAAGTCCCCAAACTCTCAAGTCTATGGTCACACTGCAATTGGTAATGCCTGCCAAATGGACTTATTACCTTGCCAATCATGGTAGACAAATCTCCATCACTCAGAAGAGGATTCTGAGAATCTCCAACTCGAGATGGATCTTTTGTTGCTTTGTCATTGCTGAAAGTTCTCCATTCAGATCCCACATCGATAACCCGGTCACCTAAGAATATATGCACACATCTGAATCATTTTGTCAAGATAATGTTTACTTAACTACATCATCCAATGCCCAACTAAGCCATTTTATTCCCAAGAAATCTCAACATGGACATCTAGGCCCCAGCTTAAATATCACATTTCAGACATTTGTCCTAAAGAATTCCTTTAACTATTGTGCCAGTCCAATAATAATCCTCTTGAAACATTATGCTAGGATATTCTAACTCTTGGAAGAAAAAGAATTAGTCAAAAGTAGCAAAGTACAGCTATTCTTATGTGATGCAAAGGTAGGAATAATGATTAAGAACCAAATTTTGCACAAAATTTGCAACAGACATGGGAAAAAACATTTTTCAGAATGGTATTAATGCACATAATTTAGTATTAAAAAGTCACTACATTTTCATGGGAAGTGCTTCACAGAAAATAAGCCTAAGCTTCTGTTCCAAAGTAACAATTTGATGAAAAATATATTTGGTCAAATAATATATAAAGAGTAAATTTCAAGCCTAGAATCAGTGAAAAGAAAGCCTGGTATGCAAACTCTTCTCTTTAAGCAAAGAGGCAGCATCTAAATATATCATGTCAGAAAAAGCAGACACAAGTAAACCTTACTAATAACTGTTTTGGTGAGAAAGCTCAATGTCTGGCAATACCTTCAGAGTAGACAAAAGTTAACACTGAAGACTTACACATGCTACTTATTGTGCCCTTTTGTAAATGTTCTCATTTAATCTTCACAGCCTTAGAAAGGTAGGTACCACTTTTACTGCCACTTTACAAATAAGATTAACTAGTCTAAGATCGCACAGAACCGAAATGCACATCAGAGTCTGTTCTACACTGCAATTGTAAAACATGAGCTTTTTTAGTTCAGTGTGATGAAGCTGAACATAAGAACCAGACCATTTGATCTTTGTGTATACACAGCAAGCAGAAAGAAAGAAACTGCAGAAACCAGTTACTGCAGCAATTAGAAGTTACAGTATTAACAGTCAATTAATATAATAGTCAAGAGTATAAACTCTGCCATTTGCTGCTTAGCCTTGGAATATTACTTCATTTCTATGTCTTTATTACCTCAGCTTTAGGATTCTCCTTAACCTCATATTTTAAAAATTACAAAGTTTAAATAAGTTATTACAATGCCCATGTATAGTATACGTAAGGGTGCTTCAAAAGTAGTACTAAGTGCTCAGTATTTGCTACCTACTGCTATGAAAATTAGAAAGATAGCAAATATTCTGAGTTCCTCCATTTTTGGTGGGGGTGATAAGGGAGAGGCATCAGTTTAAAACATTAGTCTCCACAGAAGACTTTAAAAGTTTCTAAATGCTCTGTTGCAAGTATTTGATCAGGAGGACAGCAAAGAACAGAGAAAACGGAAGGAATTCCACCTAGACCATGCTTTTTAATTTTTTACATGAAAATTAACTTAAACGCTCATAAACAACTAGAGTATAGTGATCGTATAATCTAATCTTAGTGACAAATTTAAGAAAAGGCCAAGCATGGTGGTTCACACCTGTAATTCTAGCACTTTGGGAGGCTGAGGAAGATCACTTGAGCCCAGGAGTTCGAGACTAGCCTGGGCAACATGGTGAAACCCCGTCTCTACAAAAAACACAAAAACAAATTAGCTGGGTGTAGTGTCATGTGCCTGTAGGGAGGCTGATGTGGGAGGATCACCTGAGCCCAGGAGGTTGAGGTTGCAGGGAGCCGTGACTGCACCACTGCACTCCAGCATGGGTGAGTGAGACCCTTTCTAAAGTACGCAAATGCGCAACAGAATGATTCATTCCTGAAGGCTCTGACAAAATTTTTCTTTTTTTTTTGAGACAGGATCTCGCTCTGTCACCCAGGCTTGAGTACAGTGGCGCAATTTCAGCTCACTACAGCCTCTGCCTCCTGCGCTCAAGCAAGCAGCTACAGATGTGCACCACCACCATCTGGCTAATTTTTCTATTTTTTGTAGAGATGGGGTTTTGCTATGTTGCCCAGGCTAGTCTTGTACCCCTAGGCTCAAGTGATCCATTCACCTTGGCCTCCCCAAGTGCTGGGATTACAGGAGTGAGCCACCACACCCAACAGAAAAATGTGTTTTTCTTTAAGCAGCTGAATCACCAGGGGAAAAGCAGGTGATCACTTGGACTACCATGTGTCCACATTACAAAGGGATTGAGATTAGAGGCAGAGTTCCCATCTGCCATTCCTGTATGCAGTGAGAACAGCCAAGGAAGGCACAAGCAGGGCGGTAAGTTAGAAGACAATTTTAATGTATCTCATTGAGCAGGTGGCCTGAAATAAGGAGAAAAGTGTTAGATGGACGGCATTACATGGATTTCTCTGTTTCCTCCTCCTCATAATAAACATCACTAAACTTAGAAAGCAATTCTAATTATACAGATTTTAAAAAGATACTTAAAAGTATAAATTGTCATTGTGCACTGAAACCTTACCTTTGTGCAGTGAATATTATTCACCAACAAGCCCATGTCTCCAAAGAGATCACACTAAAGAGATCAATTTTTCTTCCTTTTTAGAAGAGATACTTGCTCACTAAAAAAAGGTGTGTTAGAAAAAAATTACCTGCATTCCCAATACCCAGTGACAACCACTATAGTTTTATATATATGCTGTGTTTTTCATTCATGTGTATGCACCTATTTTGTATGTTTTCCTAACATTTAAATTAGATATTATGCCTGTTTCATGACAAGCTCTTTTCACTAAATTCATCATAAACACCAGCATAGTATTTTTAGACAAAATTGAGTCCCTTTAATAGCATCCAACAATTAAAGTGATACAATGGTGTTCCCATGCACTTATGTTTTCAAGGAGAGAAAAAAGAATCTAACTTTCCTATTTGACAAAATAAAAACACAAACATACACAGAACAAAAATCACTGTGGCCTTCAAACCCAGCTTTAAAAAATCATCAAATGTCATCATTAACTAGTAATATTTTTATTAACATAGATGAATTAATTAAGAGAACAGCATAAAGGAAAAGGCAGGAAGGTATGGCCAGATCTTTTAAGTCTCTCTAGAAATCTAAAGATAAACCATTAGTTAGCTAAGATGCCTCATTTCATAGCATTTTCTGAAATACCTTACCATGAGTTACATTTGCTGTCTGCTTTATATTATTTTTAAAAAGACAAGATGGATTTTTTTAAGGTAGTATAGTATCAATAGAAAATGCAGCATTGGGTGGTGATGTAATTTTTCCACATACGTAAGAATCATCTAAATGACTTGTTCAAGAATCTGTGGTTTGTACTAAGAACTGTTCCCTTTTTTTATATTTAACTACTCAAAAGAGCATTCATAAGGAATAAAGTTTCCGAAATAACTCAATTAGCATACCACAAAACTACAATTAGTCCAGCAGATTAAGTGCATGAGTAACAAGAAATAGGGCAAGGCCATTCAGAAAAAAAAATAGAATACATAAAGGATTTTCATTTGAGGAAAATCTAAATGGAGTAGTATTTTTACAAGTTGCTCTGGAAGAAAGCTGCAAGACAAAATTTTTTCAAGGGCTAGGTGGTACAAGGCAGCCATGCCTGGGTATAATGAACCTTTGAAAAGAAAGAAGCCAATTAGCAAACACACAAGACTTCACATATCCTTTAATGTTCTAGAAACAGAGAAACATATGCACTTCCACTAGTTTCCTTCTTTACCACACACTGATTTTTGTATAGTTAACACCAGATAGTCTATGTGAAGATGTATAGTATCAAAGAAAACTTACACTACTATAATACATATATATGCAGTATTCCTTCCTCCATCTATAGAGTTTGATCTTTAACATTTTTAATCAAGTTCCCCATCCAAAAAAGTAAATGCACCCAATATGTGTATTTATGTATTTCACACATGTATAGCTCTCAATCCATATATTAGAGTGATGTCTAAAGAGTATTAACTAAAACATTTTACCATATTCTGAAGAGAATACAAACTCTATCTCTTTATTTTTCAAGAATAAACCGAGAGTAATTGTCAAAAATCACTTGCACCAGTTTAAAGTGGTTCAGTCACTTTGGCACCTATCTTATAATCTGGCAATTCCATTCTTCAGTTGAGTTGGCCTTCTCTATCTGTGTATTCTGCATCCATGGATTCAACCAACTGCAGATTGAAAACATTTGGGAAAAAAAATGCCCCTGCACTGAACATGTACAGACATTTTTTCTTGTTATTATTCCCTGACCAAAGGGTAACAACTATTTACATAGCATTTACACTATGTCAGTAATCCAGAGATGATTTAAAGAATATGGGAGGATGTGCATAGGTTACAGGCAAATATGACATCATTTTATATCAGAGACTGGAGCATCAGCAAATTTTGGTATTTAAGGGAGGTCCTGGAACCAGTCCCCCACAGACACTGAGGGATAGAGTGAGCGTATATTTACCCATTAGAAAAAACCCATCAACAGAAAAATGTGTGCAATGGAATATTCTTCAGTAAATAAACTACCAATACATGCAATAAATACATTTCAAAACTTTCTGAAAATTTTTTGAAATTATTTCAAGCCAAAATATCAGTCACAAAAAAGTTCATACTGCATGATTTCATTCATATGAAGTTGAAGAAAAGGCAAAATAATCTATGAGAACAGAAATCAGTTCAGTGGCTATTACTGGGTGGGAGTGATTGGCAAGTGACATAAAATGACTTTTTTGTTCCGAGACGGGGTCTTACTCTGTCACCCGGGCTGGAGTGCAGTGGCATGATATCGGCTCACTGCAATCTCTGCCTCCTAGGTTCAAGCAATTCTCCTGCCTCAGCCTCCTAAGTAGCTGGAATAACAGGTGCACGCCACCATGCCCAGCTAATTTTTGTATTTTTAGTAGTGACAGGGTTTCACCATGTTGGCCAGGCTGGTCTCAAATTCCTGACCTTGTGATCTGGAACCACCTGGGCCTCCCAAAGTGCTGGGATTACAGGTGTGAGCCACTGCGCCTGGCCAAAATGACTTCTAAGGTGAAGGAAATGGTCTCTATATTAAGGTGTGGGTTACACCAGTACATGCACTGTCAAAATTCAAACTGTATATTTTATTGTATGCAATTACAGCTCAATAAATTAAAAACTCATTCCCAGCTGGGTGCGATGGCACACGCCTGTAATCCCAGCACTTTGGAGGCCAAGGTGGGTGGATCACCTGTGGTTGGGTGTCGAGATCAGCCTGACCTACATGGAGAAACCCTGTCTCTACTAAAAATATAAAAATTAGCTGGGTGTGGTGGTGCATGCCTGTAATCCCAGCCACTCGGGAGGCTAAAGCAGGAGAATCCCTTGAATTCAGGAGACGGAGGTTGCAGTGAGCCGAGATCACGCCACTGCACTCCAGCCTGGGCAACAACAGCGAAATTCCATCTCAAAAAAAACCCTCATTCCCACCAATATACTACTGATTTTGAATTAAATGACACCAAACCTATATATTATTTTGGGAATGATAGAACAATTCTTATCTTCTTTAACCACGGAATACTCTTTCCTCAAGGTCTTCTTTTAGATTTCAAAGTAATATGTATGCCATGCTTAAAACTAGACCTATATTTTTTCTTATGTTAAAAATCTCATTTTCTAACTAATTGCTATATTTTATATGCTTACATTCAGCCACTTTTAATAGACTATTAATTTTTTTTTGACTATTCTAGATATAGAACCACATCAGTGGCAAAAAACATACTCCATTTCCAATGCTTAACTTTCATTTCTATTTTATATCTAAAGCACTTAGTCAAAACTTTCAAAACAATGCTCTTGATTTTAAACTGAAACATTTCAACATTATGCATACAACTGAAAGTCTTAACAGCATTCTACTCTTAAGTACCTTAAATAGGAGTAAGTGTTGAGTTTATTAAATGTCTGTCTTCTTACTAGACCACTGTGTTTCTTACATACTGTCTTTTTTTTGAGATGGAGTCTCACTCAGTCACCCAGGCCTCAGTCACCCAGGCTGGAATGAAATGGTGCAATCTCAGCTCACTGCAACCTCCACCTCCCAGGTTCAAGTGATTCTCCTGCCTTGGTCTCCTGAGTAGCTGGGACTACAGGCATGCGCCACCACGCCCGGCTAATTTTTGTATTTTTAGTAGAGACGGGGTTCCCTGTTGACCAGGCTGCTCTTGAACTTCTGGGCTTCATGTGATCTGCCCACCTTCGCCTCCCAAAGTGCTGGGATTACAGGTGTGAGCCACCATGCCCAGCCCATACTGGCTTCTTATGTTGTAAAAAGGTAACCACAGTTGTTTGAAAGTTACTATTCTGTAATCCTTATGTGTTAGGATAAATCAAGCTATCCTGGAATAACAGTTTCAAAAGCTCAGTGTCTTAAAATGAAGGTTTATTTCTTATTCACATTACATGTCTATAAAAGGATAGCTGGAAGCTTCTTACAACATCCTTTTTTCTTGTCTAAAAAACAAACAAAAAAGAAAGTAACCTTTGTACTGGTTGGTTGCAAGTCTCTATTAATATAATTTTTAAAATATTAAAAGGATGCAATCCCCAGCAGTGTGCACAATTCTTGATTTGTAGCCCTGAGCTCTTCTGCTAGGAATGCAAAGTTTTCTTCTATTTTATCTTTAATACTTTACCTTATTCACCTGGACTTCAAGTAGTACCACAATCGGTACCTTGCCTTACTAACTTAATGGATATCTTTTCTTCTTACACACTGTGTGTCTCCCATTTGTTCTCTGCTTTACTGCTTCAGTTTTTTTAGAATGTTAAGCCTGCTGATTACTGCTTAAAAGCCAGTTTTACTGTTTGTCTCCTTATGCTGTGTTACTTCTGACATTTAATAGAAATATTCCATAATATTTCCATAATGGATGCTTTAGTTCATTGATCACATAAATCAAATGGTTTCTGTAACTTTCTCTGAGTGAGTAAATTATGTTAGGAGCACAATTTTCTGCTAAGTCCATAGGATCCCTGTTTTTTAAATTATAGTTTATATTCATAAGCCTCATGTTGATTGTTTTTGCCTCATGTTGATTTTTAAGCTTATTTATCCTATAATGAAGAATTGTCAATCCAAGTCCAGAAAATCTTCCAACGTGTCTTCCACCAGTACTCTCCGTCTCTCTGGGCATCAGCACAGTCCCTAGCATACTAATAGATGACCTAAATAAGATAAATTTCCCACAGCACTCCAGAAGTTTTTAAGGATGGATATACAGGCAGGTTGCTATAATTAAAGAAAAACTAGCCATGACTTAAACAAGATAAAAGTTTCTCATGTTAACAGTCCACACTTAATAGTCCTGGGCTAGTATGACCCAAGCTCCTTCTATTTTTTTGATAAGCCATCCTTATTATGGCTTGTATTTTGTAGCATGGGACATCTGTTGGTAATTTCCTTTACCATGTTTGCAGTCTAGTCATTGGGAAGGAGAAAAAATAAGGATACAGTTTTTCTTAGGGCAGGATCCAGTGCTCTACACATCTCTTCTAATACTTACAAATCCACTGGTCAGAACTCAACCACATGGCATACCTAGCTACAATGGAAACTGGGAAATATGGTCTAGATAAGCAGCCACATGCTCATGTAAAACTCAGGGACTCTTACTAATGGAAGAATGGGGAAATGGATTTTGGCGAATAACCCGCAGTCTCAGCTATAAGGAATAACAGAATGGGGGAGAGGAGAAGTTAGAAAGAATGTCCAGAAAAATCAAGGTACTCTGCCTTATATTCTGAAGGAAACCACATACAAAGACAAATTAAACAGACATTTACCCTCTTTACCATGCAAACAATTGCAAATCCAACCAAAGTTATTTCATAGTACAAAAAATGTGAAAACCAGAAGGGTTTAGCATGCAGGGGAAATTGCAACACAACAAAAGCAGCCAGGAAGCAAATACTGAGGAGGGTCTCATTTTCTAGCCTGACCTAGACTCTTAGAATGTTTTTGCTTCCTATTTTTTTACTGTAATTTAATAAAGCCATTTTAAATTCCTTTATTTAAATTTTGTTTTATTTTTTGGAGGTGGGGTTTTGATCTGTCATCCAGGCTAGAGTGCAGTGGCACAATCATAGTTCACTGCAGCCTCAAACTCCTGGGCTCAAGCCATTCTCCTAGCTACTTGGGGGAACTCAATCCAGGACTATAGGCTTGCACTACCTACACAGCTAATTTTTTTTTAGAGACAGGGTCTCACTACATCACCTAGTCTGATCTTGAACTCCTAGCCTCAAGTGATCCTCCTGCCTCAGCCTCCTAAATTGTCAGGATTACAGCACAAGCTACCACCCCCGGTTCCTCATAAAGGAATTTTTAAAAAAGGGAACATGAAGAGAAATTTCCCAGAATTTCAATTTTTTCTGCTGCATCCCGGAAACTAATCACTCTGGTATACAACCTGTAGTAGAGAATTCAGAAGTATAAGTATCAAAACAATATCCCCAAATTACTTGTCTTCATAGGCTAGAGCTAACCCTCATTTAGTTTAAAACTATGAATGTTGTCAAATGCTGCTAAGTCAAAATTCAAGAATCTGAACCTATTATTAAAGATGGACTAACTCTAAGAATCAAATATTTTTATATTTAAAGTAAGAAAAAAAAAAACCAAGGTACTTTGGAAAACTATTTAAGTCAACATGCTGTAAACAGTAAGTCTAATTTTGACAATGAAATGTATCATTAGCTTCCATACTTTCCTTGGTCATTTAATCCTTTCTACCATTCCTTCTCATGACATTTCAAATAATCCTAATTTTGAGTCTAGGGTCACTATACATTCTTATTGAAATCTTGCATTAGACAATTTTGAAGAGAACTCTAACCAAGAGATACTTTATAAAGAAATAATATTAATAATATAGCAAGTCTCTAAATCGCCAGTCTCTAAATCAGTTTATGTTGCCATAAATTGAGTAGGAATTCAAAATGAATTATCTCCTAGAAACAAAGCATACCAGAGTTTATTTCCCAGACCAACCCATAACAGCCTACTTTGCCCCTGATGTTTAGACCCTAAAAAAACTGTTCAAGGTGACAGTGTAATTACCATTTGTAAAACAGTGAGGAAAATACATTGTAAGTTCCTGGATATCTTACTATATCTCAATTTTCCTCAAATACACGTGGTCGATAGCAGCAGCAGCATCTAAGATGAAGAGCTGATGCACTTGTATCCTAAATTTGGTCACTCACATACTGCTACTGTTTAGACCTCTATCCTATGGCATGGGTTTCTTGTTCCCTCAACTTGGAGTAATTTTCTCTCCATAAATCCTTACTCATTCTTAAAAACTGTGCTTCACTCTAAATTCAACAGTACTATCTTCAGGAAGTCATAATACTTGGAAGAGCTGTAATATAGCTTTTACCACAGGATGCTGTATTAAGTTACCCTACTCTCTTTCACACATCATCCAAAAAGTTGTTCCAGGGTTTGCTTACAGCATCTCATCTTTCTGTAACTCTCAGCAACCAACCAGCACAGCACTTAACAGAGACATATGGTAAAAAAGGTTTTTAAGCCTCGCAGACCTGGATTTATGTGGCTCTGTCACTTATAAGATGGAAATCTTGAGCTAATTATCTAAGCACTCTGAGTTTCAGTTTCCTCTTCTGTAAAATGGAAACAAAGGAGCTCAACGGGCAGTCTGCTACTCAAGTACTTAATGAGTAATTTTCTAATGCTTAAGAGAAAGTTGCACCCAAATTAAAAGCTGTAAATTAGCATTAGGCAAGAAGGCTGTGTCTAAAGGCTTACAAAGGATCCAAAGAAATAATTTGCAAGTGAACATAAATATGCTTACTTTAAAAATATAACTTAGCCATATTAAACTAAACCTGATTTTTCCTTTTAGAAAACATTGTTAATGCTAACCAAATGATGGTAACCCAGTAATCTTTAAAATACTACAATTGGAGCATTAAATATACCAGACCTACAGCAATCACTCAAACGTATGTTGCAACTGACATGCTATGAAGTGTGGCATCTCAGACTTAGAATCACCCTCTTATTCTATAAGGTTAAAAATAAAAAACAAACAAAAAAAAACAAGGGGGAGGCCAAATGCAGTGGCTCATGCCTGTAATTCCAGCACTAGGGAGTCTGAGGTAGGAGGACTGCTTGAGCCCAGGAGTTCGAGACAAGCCTGAGCAACACAGGGAGATGCCGTCTCTACAAATATTAATAATTTTTTTTTTAATTAGCTGGGCGTGGTGGTATGAGCTTGTGGCCCCATTTACTTGGAAACTGAGGCAGGATACCTGAGCCTGGGAAGTCAAGGCTGCAGTGAGCCATAACTGTGCCACTGCACTCCAACCTGGGCGACAGAGTGAGACCCTGTCTCAAAAAAAAAAAAAAAGCGCTTGTATCTCCACAATACATATCGGTGAAATCTTATACTAAAAATGCACTATTTATTTTATACATTATTTCATTTGATCAACAATTTTGAGATGTACGATATCTGTCTTTTTTGGAGGAAAAAAATTTATTTTGCAGACAAATTAAGGTTGAAGAAATTATGTAATTAGTAAAGCCAATACTAATAATTAGTAAAGAAATTATTAATTAGTAAAGCCAACCCTCAATTCTAGAGCCACTGACTTCTAGCTACCCTAGGAGCAATGGAGCCACACAATTATAAAATATATGCCCCACAGGAGTTTGCAGTCCAGGTGTGAAGACACGGAAAATATGAATAAAAGGATCCAAAAGTACAAAAAACTCAATGTGGTAAATTGTAAAGTAAATAGTACAAATTTGTGTTCCTTAATATGTTACCAATGTATGACCTATATTAGACTTTCTGGGAATGAAACCTGGAATCTTTTTAAGCACATTCTTATTTTAGATTCGCTGGTATAAACAATATCCAGAATGAGTTTAGTACGAGGGAGAGGTCAAAATGAACTCACTTCTCTCTTTCAAATATACCTAAACTATTTTCCAGTATTTTCCTTATATTGCTTTTATATACAATCAAAGAATTTAGATTTAAATGGTATACAAAAAAGTGACTTTAATTAGAAATGATACTACTAGTTTCAAACAACTCCTCCTTGTGAAATCCTAATTTATAGAAGTCATGATATACCAATTTTATGTTTTAGCAGCTATTATAGCAGGTTACTAACCTAACACTTTACTGATTGATTATAAAAAATCAATTTATGGGCAACGTACAAAGGTCAAATTTATCAACAGATTATCTAAATATAATAATACTGCCACCTAGTGTTCAACTTTTAAAACGACACAGTCGTACTATTGGAACTTGGGGGAAAAAAACCCACAAGAGTTCTATCAGAACAGCCGGACATGGTGGCTCATGCCTGCAATACCAGCACTCTGGGAGGTGGAAACAGATGGATCACTTGAGGTCAGAAGTTTGAGAACAACCTGGCCAACATGGCAAAACCTTATCTCTACCAAAAATACAAAAATTAGCTGGGCATGGTGGTCACTGTAAACCCACTACTCAGAAGACTGAGGCAGGAGAATTGCTGGAGACTGGGAGGAGGCAGAGGTTGCAGTGAGCCAAGATAGCACCACTGCACCCCAGCCTGGGCAACAAAGCGAGACTCAGTTTCAAATAAACAAAAACATTGGCCCAGATTGGGTGTGGACATTTTGGGAGGCCAAAGCGGTTGTACTGCTTAAGGCCTGAAGCTCAAGACCAGCGTGGGCAACATGGCTAAACTGCATTTCTACAAAAAATACAAAACTTAGGTGTGGTGATGTGTGCCTGTAGTCCCAGCTACTCAGGAGGCTAAGGTGAGAGGATTGCTTGAACCAGGGACGTGGAGGTTGCAATGTGCCAAGATGACGCCACTGCACTCCAGCCTGGGCAACAGAGTGAGACCTTGTCTCTAAAATAAAAAATAAAAATTGGCCCTGTTTTAGAGTCACTACCAATATATTAAGGATCACTGCAAATCGTAACACTTCATATGTTTCAAATAGAAGTCTTGTAATTCAAGTAAAAGAGAACCAATTAAACAACTATCACATGTTGAATAAGATTAGAAATAGCATTAACTATAGCTATAAAAATTGGAAACAAGTTGTAGGTGAGACTAAATATTACGCAGTTATTTAAATACTGGAGGAAAATATTATCAAAAGACAGTAAAAGTGTGACAATTTGTATTTTCCAAAGATGGCAACATTATCTCCCATCCACATGTTCTTCTGCAATATGAACTTGTCAGCCTATTTCTCCATTCCCTTTGACTTAGGTGGATCCTTTCACACATACGACGAATAGAAGACCGAAGTGATCAATCCTGAGCCAGTTCTAGGCATAACCCTTACCTACCCATGTCTAGCTTCCACTTTGTCAGAACACTTGCTCTTGAGGTATTTCTCTTAGAAATCAACTACCATGCAGTATAAAATATGACTACTGTGAGACAACTATGGAGAAGCCCTGGAGGATGACAGATTCATGTGGGGAGGTCAAGGAGCACAGAGGAACCAGAAATGCATGTAAAGAAGTTATCATAGAAGTAAATTCTACAGGTCCAGCCAAAGCTAACTGCCCAGGTAAGTCCTTCTCAAATTACTGACTCATAAAATCATGTACGAAAGAAATTGGTTGTTGTAAGCCACTAAGTTTTGAGGTAGTTTGTAATGTAACTGTAAATGAAACAAAAATTGGTTCCTGAAGTATTACGCTGCATTAAGAAAAATAAAAAACACATACCCCTTGTTCTGAGATTGGTGGTGGGTGGGCCTCAAGAAGATTGAGGTGACTGAGTGACAATGAGGTAAATGTTATTAGAGGCAGGAGAAGAGGCAAAAGATAAAAACTTGTAAGATAAATATGCTTTTGGTATTAGGAATTATTTCATTAAAAAGGGGGATAGTGCCGGGCGCAGTGGCTCACGCCTATAATCCTAGCACTTTGGGAGGCCGAGGTGGGTGGATCACCTGAGGTCAGGAGTTCAAGACCAGCCTGGCCATCATGGTGAAACCTCTTCTTTAAAAAAAAAAAAAGGTAGAGGGGGGATAGTGGCCAGGCGAGGTGGCTCACGCCTATAATCCCAGCACTTTGGGAGGCCAAGGTGGGCAGATCACCTGAGGTTAGGAGTTTGACAGCAGCCCAGACAACATGGTTAAACACCATCTCTACTAAAAACACAAAAAGTTAGCCGGGTGTGGTGGCACATGCCTGTAGTTCCAGCTACTCAGGACGCTGAGGCACAAGAATTGCTTGAGCCCAGGAGTCAGAGGTTGCAGTGAGCTGAGATTGCACCACTGCACTCCAGCCTGGGCAACAAAGTGAGACTCCATCTCAACCAAAAAAAAAAAGGTGACAGCAGTGATAGTAATGGGCTCTCTTAGTTGCTAACTCAGGTGAGAGGGGTGACATATGGCTCTGAATATGAAAGTTGGGCCATATCTATGCTTGAGTTTGCTACTAAGAGGAATTAGTGACAATGGACTGTCCTAATTATCAAGTACAAATTAAACATTAATTAAATATAGGACTGGCCAGGCACAGTGGTTCACCCCTGTAATCTCAGCACTTTGGGAGGTCAAGGCAAACGGATCACCTGAGGTCAGGAGTCTGAGACCAGCTTGGCCAACATGGTGAAACCCCATCTTTACTAAAAATAAAAAAACTTAGCTGAGCATGGTGGTGTATGCCTATAAATCCCAGCTACTAGGGAGGCGGAAGCAGGAGAATCACTTGAACCCAGGAGGTGGAAGCTGCAGTGAGCCGAGATCACACCACTGCACTCCAGCCTGGGCGAGAGAAGTGAGACTCTGTCTCAAGAACAAAAACCAAAAAAAAAAAAGGGCGGGGGGGACTGTCCAAAAACAATTCTGAAATGCTTATTGAATTAATATGGTTTAATCTACAAAGTTTCAGACACTGTAAAAAAATTTTATGGCAAGTATAATCAAATCATGTATATCAAGATCATTTATTAGGAAACACATGTCTGGATTAAAATTCCCATGAAAAACAGCATTTTAAATAAAAAAAAAAGTCACAAGTGTTATCCCTTGGTGGGTTGTAGAATATTTGCCCAGCTTGATTTCTTCCCGCTTTTCTTAGTGTAAGGGGTAAAGGCTGAACTGAGCTGGCAATAAAGAGCAGATGCCTTTAAACCAGTGAGCTGACGCAAATTCAGTTACATATACAGTCACATGTTGCATAACATTTTGGCTTAAAATGGACCATACACACCATGGTGGTCCCTTAAGATTATAATACCGTCTTTTTATTGTACCTTTTTATTTTACAACCCACTAAGAGATAACATTTGTGACCTTTTTTCTTATTTAAAATACTGTTTTTCATGGGAATTTGAAGAGGATGTTAAAAACAACACATACTATTGTATCTTTTCTGTTTAGATATTAAACACTGGAGGCACTGCCTCTAGAGAGAGCTGAACATGTTCGCATATATGGCAGAATCTATGCACCCTCACAGAATCTGTAAGACAACTCACAGAACATGGGATGAAAGGATTCTACTTTAAGCTTTCTCCCACTTTTCATAGGTAAACTGGGTAAGTTAATGCACCTGAGTACCTGTAGTAAGTAGGGCCTGGCACAGTGGCTCACATCTGTTATCCCAGTACTTTGAGAGGCTGAGGTTGGGAGTATCTCTTTGAAGCTAAGAGTTTGAGACCAGCCTGGCTAACATGGGGAAACCCCGTCTTTACTAAAATAACAAAATCTAACTGGGCATGGTGGTACACAGCTTTAATTCTAGCTACTTCAGTGGCTGAGGCATGAGAATCACTTGAACCTGGGAGCTGAAAGTTGCAGTGAGTGAGCCAAGATTTTGCCACTTTACTCCAGCCTGGACAATAGAGTAAGATGCTGTCTCAAAAAAAAAACAAAACAGCAGTAGTAAGTGAAGGTACAATTGGCCAGACATGCCCCACGAAGCCTACGTTGAACAGGATATTAAAAACAACACATACTAGAATATAAGTTTGGCTAGAAGCTCCAAAAGCCAGAATAAATACTAGGTATGCATTTTTTTTTTAAAGATACATACTAACTTCTGAGTTAAAATTGCCTACAGTATTCAGTACAATAACACTGTACAGGTTTGTAGCCTAGAAGCAAGAGGCCATACTATGTAGCCTAGGTGTGTTGTATACTATACCATCTAGGTTTTGTTAAGTACCATCTATGATGTTCATATGATGAAATCACCTAATCAAGTGACACATGATTATAATGCAATCTCAATTTACTGTTGATACATGACAATAATATATACAAGTGTGTATGTAATATATTTATACTCATGCAGTATCATGTTCAATTAAGGTTCTTCCAACTTAATTTGTTTGATGATAGTCTCAGCAAAACAGAACTTTGCTACTAGATTCTTCTACACCTGCCCCTGTTTGGTAATGGAATAGATTCTTCACTTACAAGACATATTACACATTTAACCACAATTCTGTGAGCCTATCGTACATTTAAGTGTTGGTTATATTCTAAGTCAGAAGAATCAGTATCAAAAAGAAATATTGTCATATAGAAAGTTTTACTGGATATTTTAAATTTTTCAGACTTCAAGATTTAACATGGTGTTTGATACTGGTAAGTCAATAAAAGCAAAAGAAAATTAATTTCCTTTGGTTTGATACAGCAGAAAAGTATAAGCAAAAATTAGAAATTCCAAGCACAAGAAAGCAAAAGCATACAAGCCTTGTGAATTCTATCTTCCTTTTTTGATTGATTAATCTCACTTAACTGTCTTGCTGGTTAAAGTGGAAGTGAGGCTAGTGGGACTGCTGAAAATATAACAGGATATTTTTGCATTTTTTAAAAATGAGGCGGGGCGCGGTGGCTCATGCCTGTGATCCCAGCACTCCCGAGACAGGCAGATCACCAGGTCAGGAGATTGAGACCATCCTGGCTAACACAGTGAAACCCCATCACTACTAAATATACAAAAAAATTAGCCAGGTGTGGTGGCATGTACCTGTAATCCCAGCTACTGTAATCCCAGCTATTCAGGAGGCTAAGGCAGGAGAATCGCTTGAATCCAGGAGGCAAAGGTTGCAGTGAGCCGAGATCATGCCACCACACTCCAGCCTGGGCTACAGAGTGAGACTCTGTCTCACAAAAAAAAAAAAGCAAGGTGCCATGGCTTATGCCTGTAAACTCAGAACTTTGGGAAGTTGAGGCAGGTGGATAACTAGAGGCCAGGAGTCTAGCCTGGTCAACATGGTGAAACCCTGTCTCTACTAAAAATACAAAAATTAGTTGGGCATAGTGGTGCATGCCTGTAATCCCAACTACTCAGTAGGCTGAGGCACAAGAATCGCTTGAATAAGGCTGCAGTGAGTCAAGATCATGCCACTGCACTCCAGCCTGGGACAGAGCAAGACTCTCATTCCAAAAAAAAAAAAAAAGGCTACAGAGGGTAAGAGAGCTAAGAAGCAGAAATTATCTTCAATCTTATGTCTGTCTCACTCATACACATTATCAGTTAACAGTCTGATCTTAACATTGTGGAAGAATTAGACGGTTCTCATTTAACTAAAGGGTTAGCAAACATTTTCTGTAAAGAGTGACACAGCAAATATTTTAGGCTTTGTGAGTCAAGAGGTAAAATTAAGGATATTAAGTAGGTACTTATATATAGGAAGAAAAAATCCACTGTTTATTGTTGAAATGTAAAATATAATAATTAGGTTATTTACTGTAATACATGTCGACTAATGAGAAGGATAAAATTCTCTTTTTTGAGGGTAACTTTTCACTTAACTGCAGTTCAAAGTTAATGTTCCCTATCATCAAAATGAATGACAAATGTTAACATGTCAATGATGTGTTAACAAGATTTTATGTATTTCACTTTCTTTTCACATAAATAAGTACTGCTAAATACTGATATTAGTCCACAAGCATATGATTTTAATTGAGCATATTTATTGCTTGGAAGGCATTTATAGAACGGTATTACATTCTTTTCCTGATAATTGCCTTTTACCATAATATTGTTACACTGCAGATTATTCACTACCAACTGAAGGTTAGATGCAAGCCCTTTAACTGTACGGTGAAAACAAATTTTGAAATATGAAAATTTTCTTTGCATTTGCATCAGGTCTGAAAAACACTGCTGAAAATATAGCTTGAGCCTGAAAAATATATCTGCTGCAAATCTATGTGGTAATGAATATCCTAACTTCTGACAGCACTAGAAGTATATAAAGTATATAAAAGCAATTTGACATTACTTATGATTCAAATGTTAACTTGTGAAATTGACTTTACTGCAGTTTATGTTTCACAGAAAAGCAGTATTTTGCCTTGTAACTCTAAGATGAATTCATTAAGAAATATCAGCAAGTTTGCAGCAAAAGCTAATTTTCAAAACCATCCAGTATTCAACAGTAGTATCTGATTCAGAAAAATCTTACTCTTGGCCCCTAAGTTCAGAAAAAAATCACAACAAAACTTGGCTCCTGCTAAGTCACCAAATTAGTGTTTCATAAGGCAAGTCACCCTAACAATAGTTTGTTAGATATATTCAGCTTCTATTTCTTATTATTTTTGAGATGGAGTCTTGCTCTGTCACCCAGGCTGGAGTACAATGGCGCGATCTCAGCTCACTCCGCCTCCCAGGTTCAAGCAATTCTCCTGCCTCAGCCTCCCACGTAGCTGGGATTACAGGTGCTCGTCACCATGCCCAGCTAATTTTCGTATTTTTAGTAGAGACAGAGTTTTGCCATGTTGGTCAGTCTGGTCTTGAACTCCTGACCCTAGGTGATCCAACTGCCTTGGCCCCTCAAAGTGCTGGGATTACAGACGTAAGCCACCGCGCCCGGCCTCAGCTGCTATTTCTAACAAAAAATGTCAAAACTGGCCGAGCATGATAGCTCACACCTATAATCCCAGCATTTTGGAAGTCCAAGGCAAGAGGATCACTTGAGGCCAGACGAGCCTGGGCAACACTGTGAGAACCTATCTCTACCCCAAAAAAAAAAAAAAAAAAAAAATCAGCCAGGGTCCTGCTTGAGCACAGGAGTTGAGGCTGCAGTGAGCGATGATCACACCACTGTACTCCAGCCTGAGAAACAGAATGAGACTCTGTCTCAAAAAAAAAAGTCACAGAACTGATATTGATAGTTACGTCCGCCAGAGTGAATGAAGTTAATTGTCCACAATGACTAATTCCTTAACATAAGGTATAATTAAAGTCTTCTCTAACAAAGTATTGCTAATGAATAATGTAATAAATAGGATTTTTAAGCACCTTCCATTTTCACAATCTGGGCAAATCTGTCCCACTAAGTCTTCTGCTCCACATACATTTTTATCTTTATCAGTTATAACATATCTTAGCAGATTCTACTTCAGGTTATACTGAATTTGCACTTTTGCAACTGCTTTGAGACTATCTTCTCCTATAGCTGTTCCATGTAGACAACTCACTGAAGCTAGTTCTTCTGTCAGACTCAGCACTGACTTCTCGAATAAACGACTGAAAAGTACCAATAACATCAGTCTAATCATCAAGAGCCAAAGAAAAATACCTAAGATCATTTGCCTTGACTTTGAATTGACTACTGAAGTTGCTCCACTGTCCTCAACTCTTCCAGCAACTGTTCTTACTGAGATGCTAACAGTCTTAAATAAATTATTTTTCTCTGGACACATTTTCTTCAACTGCTGCAATCAAATATGAATTATCATTGGTAAATGGCTTTCCTTGCTTGACCAAGAAATAAGCCACTTAGAAACTTACTTTAGTTGTGGCCTAATTTTCATTATTTTTGTGAAAAAATTCTGTTAAGATATTCTGTTTTACATTTTTTTATGACCATTGTTTTCCTGAGTTAGAAATACTGTGATGAGTGCTCAGTATGGTAATGTCCATGCTTACTGTGTACTCTTTTAACACAGCTATAGCATCATTGTGTAATAAACACAATGTTTTGCCATTTAATTCAGTAACAAAATAATCCACCCTCCCCGATGCCTTAAAGCTGACATTCAAAGTTAACTTTTCTTGTTTTGATGTGATGGATATATAATGGTAATAGAAACAAATAAATAAAACAGTGCAGTATGGCAAAATGTGGCGATCAACATGCTGCTGAGTTATAACTATGTCACTGCAATTAGTAAGCTGAGCAGCAGAACAAAATGATGACAGCAGCACATGTGGTTTCTGTTGCAACTACTACACTCTGTTGTAATGTGCAAAGAGCCATACACACTATGTAAACAAGTTAGTGTTGCTATATTCCAATAAAACTTTATAGATACCAGGCCAGGTGTGGTGGCTCACACCTGTAATCCCAGGACTTTGGGAGGCCGAGGCCAGTGGATCACCCGAGGTCAGGAGTTCAAGACCAGGCTGGCCAACATGCTGAAACACCGTCTCTACTAAAGATACAAAAAGTTAGCCAGGTGTGGTGGTGGGCACCTGTAATCCCAGCTACTTGGTACGCTGAGGCAGGAGAATCACTTGAACCTGGAAGGCAGAGAGGTTGCAGTGAGCCAAGACTGTGCTACTGCACTCCAGCCTGGGCAACAAGAGTGAAACTCTGAATCAAAAAATACAAAACCAAACCAAACCAAACCACACAAAAACTCTATCCATACTGAAATTTGTATTTTCACGTTTCCCAAAATATTATTCTTTTTTTTTTCAACCATTTAAAAGTGTGAAAGTCATAATTAGCACATAGGCCATCTAAAGACAGATGGTGGGTTGTACTTTGATGACCTCAGATTAAAATTTTATTATTGTTATGAAAGGCAATAGAAGATAGAAATCTGCCTCCCATGCAGACAACGGAGCCAGACTTCTAGACTAACTAAACGTGTCTCCTGATCTGTAAAATGAAGATGTTAGTACTCACCTCACAGGTTTATTGTAAGGATAAATGAGTGAATATGTAAATCATTCAGAATACTGCCTAGTATACAGTAAATGTATTAGCTATTAATATTCCTTACTCAGCAGAATACAGTTGCAAGTGATTCTGTACTCCTATTAGTAACTCTATACTTTAAAACTCCCACTGTAGGTCTGAGGCAAGCAGCCTTCTTGGATGAACATTACAGACAGCCTCCAAGTAAGACAGTATGCCACTACTAATGATTCTATTCTACTGCCCACAATCCTTCCAGAATTTTCATTCTAAAGTAACTCAAACTGCTAAATATTACCCCTATTCTCAGATGCTGCAACTCCACCAAAAGAATAACTTTTGAACAGACCATCTCTATTCTGAAGTTCTGCTGCAAATCTACATTAGTGAGCAAGCAGAAACAAAGGTGAAATTTTAAGTGGTATTTTTGTCAATAATTTTATATTAGACATTCATCAATAGATGATTCCATATAAAAGTTATAATAAATCTGTTTTGCTGTTGACTAAAAGCCTTTGGGTGAGACTCAAAAATCATGTTTATCTACTTCCCAAAGTATAAAAAAGCCACAAAAGTTTGATCATATTTATTCATTATTTAATATGCATGAGTGTCAGCCCATTGCCCCAGTCCTCTACCAAATATTTCAGACTAAGGACTTAGGAAATTACTGGGGCCTTTTCATTTCTTCAGGATTAGCTCCCACCCCGCATTATACATTTGGATATACAATAAAATATATCTCCGAATAATTTTACTTGTTTCTGTTTCCTCACTTTTTTTTTAAATAAACAAATTATTTGTTGGGGAAGAAGTCAAAATGTGTTCATCAGATGAAAGTATGGAAACTATGCAAAACTGAAGTACTCTAAACAGTTTTTTTTTTTTTTTTTTTTTGAGATGGAGTCTTGCTCTGTCACCCATGCTGGAGTGCAATGGTGTGATCTTGGCTCACCACAACCTCCACCTCCTGGGTTCAAGCAGTTCTCCTGCCTCAGACTCCAGAGTAGTTGGGATTACAAACACCCACCACCACGCCCAGCTAATTTTTGAATTTTAAGTAGAGACAGGGTTTCACCATGTTAGTCAGGCTGGTCTCAAACTCCTGACCTCAGGTTATCTGCCTGGCTCGGCCTCCCAAAGTGCTGGGATTACAGGCGTGAGCCACCACGCCTGGCCTCCTAAACAGTAATTTAAATTAAAACCATAATAACAACTCACCTACAACCAAGCCGCATTCAGGACAGATCATATCACCAGCTCTGTAGTCCTCCACTAAAATTGCATCTGGATGGTTTGGACATGTGACTCTTGGAAGAGCATCCAAACTGAAAGAAAAAAGTTGTATTTTCACATCTTTCCAACCAGCATATATCAAATTAACCTCCTGGGATGGGGGATGGGGGAGACAAAAATTTTGAGTACTTTTCCATACATATGATTATAATATATGTAAGCTATATTTTCAAAGTAAACATCCCAGTTAGGTTACTTTAAATTCTAGCTAGTAATTGGCAAGTAGATTCCATCGGCATTTTTATTTTAAAGGCTTTCAAAACATAAATAGAAAATAATTGTTTCTTCTCTTAACATTAAGGCCACTAAGATTTTTAAACATTAGTGTAGTAATGACTAGCTACCATGAAAACCTGCAGAATTTATATTACCATCCAGTTTGTGCTCTTTGCCACTTATTTCTCTAGTCAGAGAACAATTTCTCTCTGTATTTTTCTACTTGTTAACTACCTTAGTAACAGATTTAAATAGTACACTGAACCCAATAAGTATATAAATGAAGGATGGTAGATGTTGCTCTGGTAAACTTAAGACTTGATGATTTCCTTTAGTCCAGAACTGAGTTTTTTCTCATTCAAGAAATTGCTTCAAAAGGTACTTGTTAATTTATCTGTAATATTAATAATAGCTCAATTTATCTTATTTTGAACAAAGCAGTTTGCAGAAGACACATTCACCTTTTTCTGACATATTAATCTTAAATGATCTAACACAATCAGCTGTAAAAGCAACAAACATTTGATCATTATTTCAGGGGGTATGACCTCACAATCATAAATGCTTGGTATCACTGCAAATAAGGCCCTTTAAAAATCATTTGAAGGGGCCGGGCATGGTGGCTCATGCCTGTAATCCCAGCACTTTGGGAAGGTGAGGTGGGCAGATCATGAGGTCAAGAGATTAAGACCATCCTGGTCAACATGGTGAAACCCTGTCTCTACTAAAAATACAAAAATTAGCTGGGCATGGTGGTGCACACCTGTAGTCCCAGCAACTCGGGAGGCTGAGGCAGAACTGCTTGAACCCAGGAGGCGGAGGTTGTGGTGAGCCGAGGTCGCACCATTGCACTCCAGCCTGGGTAACAAGAGAGAAACTTTGTCTCAAAAAAAAAAAAAAAAATCATTTGAAATAATACAATGAATGGTTAAGTTATGGATATCAGATACATCTAAAAGACAAAATCAACTGTTCTTATAGTATGCAAATAGTATTTGTGGTTTGGGGTAAAGTTTCTCATGCTAGCAAATACAATATAGAATGTTAACTCTCAACTTAGAATGTGATATCTATGGGAAAACTGATAAAATGATCCATATTCTCCCCCCCAAACTTATCTAGTCACCTTAACCAGAATATGTCTTGAGTCTTCTCATGGGAAAATGAGATGAGTATTACTTTGTGTTTGTGCTTATTCCATAATTCCTGTTAGGAAGGTATTTTAATAAATTATGACAAATAAAATTAAAGTTGATAAATTATGAAAAACTATGTTGAAATAAAGGAAAATGTTAGCAGAGTAACAGTAATTACAAATTAGTAAAAGAGGAAGCCATGTGAAACACAGTACCTAAGAACTGATATAATATCTCTGCATTATTAAAAAGTAGAGAGAAAACTGTAGTTTGTGTTAATGATACAGAAACATCTCAAATAACAGTAAAGTAGAAAACCTATACAAAACTGAAAAAGTATGAACTAGCTATATACAATAACATGGATGAACCTCAAAATGCTGACAGAAACTAGAGAGCAGAAAATGCCATTTATGCCAACTTTAAAGCAGCCAAAACAAATTTATGGTGTTAGAAATCAGGATGTGGTTTTCTCTAAGGAGGAGAAATGACTGAGAGAGACTCTGCTAGTGTCTTAGCTAGTGCTAGCAGTATCTGATTCCCTTGCCTGAGTACTAGCTATATATATGTGCTCACTTTGTAACTGAGCTGCCCACTTTTAAAATCTGTGTGTTAACGTCATTTAAAAAAAAAAAGGTAAAAGCAAGGTAGTGAAGAGAGTTTAAATTAGGACACTTTTGGGGAGAAGAGCAGTTAGAACCATTTGTGTATGTTTTTTAAAGCATAAGTACTAGGAGAACACCAAGAAACTAGTAACTATGATCAGGGGAGACTTAGATGGCTGAGAGCCAAGAAACAAGGGAGACTACTTTTCACGGTTTTAGTCTTTTTTTGCTTTTGGACCACTTTTAGTTTTTTTTTTTTTTTTTAGTTTTTGCTTTTGGACCATTTGTGTTACCTATCAAAATAAAAGTATGCTAAATTACTAAACTTTTAATCCAACTACCCACAATACAAAAGAGGAACCATACAAATCAGGTGGTGGAGGTAGTTAACAGAGAAAAACAATAGGGGGGAATAGAGAAACCACCACCACTGACATTAAAATGAGACTATTAAAGTACTAGATAATACCCAACCCCATTTATAGCTATCATTTATTGGGGATGCACTGTATGACTGGTGTTATACATTATTGTCAATCTCCACAACAATCTTGCAAGAAAGGCACTATTTTCCATTTTAAAGATTATGCTCAGAGAATGATTTGCCGAAGTCATATTAAGTGGTGGAGCTTACATGTGAATGCACATTTGTACTCTTTGGTGAGGACACCAGCCAGTTTCATAGCCTAGTCAGTAACCTTCCTGAGGGAAAAACATGCAAAAGGCAGAAATACTACATTTAGGCTAGGCACAGTGTCTTATGCCTGTTATTGCAGCACTTTGGTAGGCCAAGGCCAGAGGACTGCTTGAGCCCAGGAGTTCGAGACCAACCTGGGCAACGTAATGAGGCCTTATCTCTACAAAAATTAATAAAATTTTTAAATAAAAAAAATGAGCCAGGCACGGTGGTTGTGCGCCTATAGTCCCAGCTAGTCAGGAGGTTGAGGTGGGAGGATCACTTGAACTGGGGCGGTCACAGCTCCAGTGAGCCATGATTGTGCCACTTGCACTTCAGTCCAGGTGAAAGAGCAAGAGACTGCTCCAAAAAAGAAAAAAGAAAAGAAAAAGAAATGCATTGAACTTTCTTTGTTGTCACAGGTAGAAAAACTGGAACTGCAATGATACATAAATTGCAGATATCTAGAAAAAATTTCAGACTTAAAAAAAAAAAGCCATGATAAAATTTAAGTCGTATTTGAGTGATTTGGGGAAGTTTTCCATTTACCTACAAGGAGGCCTTACCTGACAGAACACCACCCAGACAGAATGAGTATCCAATCAAAGAATCAGAATCAGCAAACAAGTGTGTCATTGGCTTTAAGGGTTCTATCTGAACATTACATTAGCTAAAGCTGCCTCCGACCCCAAACTCTTTTTTTTTCTAACCACAAAAAAAAAAGTCTTGGCAGTTACCAGAAAAAGCTTATTACTCTGTAAAAATGGCTTTCCCTGTGAAATTAACCAATTCCACAAACGATGGGAGGGTCAGAAAAATAGTGCCAGAGTTCCAGAAGCTGTAGAATTAATTTGATACTTTCAATACAGCATTAGTTAACCAGAGGCCAAGTGTGGATAACAGGAAACAGGTATCTTAGACTCTACACTCTAACACTACCCTTGGAAAAGCCAACATGGGCATGACTCAGTTTACACTTATGCAAAAATACTAATATCTACCTCATAGTGGTAATAAGAAATATAATTAGGGTCTGCAAGCATTTTTCAAGTCACAAGATTAAAGGCTGTTTCTGAGGATACTACATGCATTTCCTGTAGACATAAGTACATTGCATTCCTAAATATATACTACAGAGCGACCTCCCAGCACATATAACTAATTTTCTTAGATAAGATTTTCTTCAGAAGTACACAGGCAACGATATTTGTAAACAAACTCTTTAGCAAGGAACTAATCAACTCTTTCGATGGCTCTAGCTTCCACTTCCGAGCCTGCAGCGATGGTAACCTGGTTCCATCCGCTTACCAATGCTGACGTTCCCAACTTCCTAGCTGTCAGATCGATAGGGAACTAGAACTGTTTCCCGTCCCTTTGAAAAGGAGAAATTGTGGACCCTTGGATTGTCTGGGTCGTAGATGAAAAAACAAGCGCAAGGGGGAAAAAGAGAAAAGGAAATCGAAATATTCGGAAAAGACACGAAGGCAAGGGCTGGGGACACAGAAACCCACCAGAACCCACAACGGGTGGTGCCTACAGGAGAGACACAGGACGCCGGGGCAATAACGTCGATAGCCGGGTAACCCCTGCGACACCCCGTCAGTCCTGCTGTCTACAAGTGCCTTTGTCCTGGCCGGTCGGCCAGTCCCGCCGCTTCTCTCCCATATCCTTAGGCTCTCGGCCTGATGAGGCTGCCCGGAGACCGCCTAAAAGCCCGAGACACCGCCCCTTAGTTCGCCAGGCTCGGACACACATACTAACCGGCTGGTAGACGCCATCTTCACGGCCACGGCGGTGCCCGGAACAAACCAAAACAGAACCGCAGAAAACAGGAAGCGAATGTGGCGGAAAGACGCGCAGAGATGAGCTTTTATAGACAACCCGCGCAGTCGTAACAGGGCGGGGCTACGGGTCGGGAGAAGGGCCAAGAACAATGAGAGTCCTGTACATCACGTGCTTTACGATGTCTTACGTTCTCATTCCGTTTCTGTAGCTTGCTATGTTGCTAAGAGAATCAAGGTAAGAAAAGTCTCGTGGAAACCCTGCAAAGGGGCTACAACAGAGCTACTCTCAATCTGACAAGAGTTAAAACACGAAGAAAATCCTGCCTTCATAGTGATGCCAAAGCTTGCATCCCTTCAAGTCTAACCACCCCTTCCTCTCCCACCTTCTCACCGCTACCACTCACCCCTTCAGCTACCCACCCCGCGTCAAGCGCTCCTATTTCAGCCAGTTCTTCCGTGCCCCAAGGGTGATTCTTTCTAAGGAATTTGGAATAAAAAGAGAAATTCACTTAGGTTATCCAGAACAGGTGTCTCTTCAGGCTCTGTCATCAGCTAGCATGTTGTCTTCTTAGGCACGTCCTTTACATAGGTTATGTAGGTTTATATAGGTTATAGTATCTTGCCTTGCATACCCTTTTAGAATTGGGAGATGAAACGAAACTATGTGAGAGCAATGTGTGTACGAGAGGCATGAAGCTATGGGCCATGCTCTGATCATTTTTTTTTTCATGGCCTTTGCAAATTTGGCTGGTAGCTACGTATAGTAAACTTGGCAGAACATCTAGATACTGCGAAATATCCCTAGATTAATTAGCCAAACTAACGTCAAAACAGTAATAATACCACTACTAACAACAATAACACTGTTACTGGTGGAGGATGTCCAGGTTCTTGGTGTTTTGAACAAAGAACTAGACAAAACGCATAAAGCAGGGAAAGAATGAAGCAATAAAGGCAGAAATTTATTGAAAAACGAAAATACACTCCACAGGGTGGGAGCGAACAGAGTACACGGGCTCAAGAGTCCCTTTACAATGTTTCTGGGGTTTGAATACCCTCTAGAGGTTTCCCATTAGTTGTTTGGTGTAGTTTAAATGAAGTAGTGATGCCACAATCAGTCTGAATTGGTTGTGGAAAGCAATTAATGAGAGGGTAAAGTGAAATTACAAAGTTACACTCCTATGTAACTGCTTGAGCCCAGGAGCTGTGGCAGACGGAAAATTGAAAGTATCTCTGAGTGGGTGTAGAAAGGAAGGAAGGAAGGATCTCTGATTGGTTGCAGAAGGGAGAAATTGAAACCCTAGAAAAGGGAGGTAGCACTACTGGTTAAATTAACTCCTGCTCCACCTGAAGAGTCTCTTTCAATTTTCCATCTGCCACACAGAAAAAGTGTGCCTGTGGTGGGGGGAATTGCAAAGGAAGTAGCCGCAGGTTCTTTTGTTACTCAGTTGTTGAAAGTTAGGGTTTTCCTTTTGATTTCGTTCTAGGAAATCAGTGTAAATCAGCCTTAGTCTCCCTGCCTCCAGACCCTATTCAGCCTCAACACTTTGCTGAAAACTATTCTTGAAAATATGGAGATTGGTAGAGAGAGCGAGTGCTTGGTGGTTTTCATGGTCATGAGAACTTAGAAGATAGTGACTGCTTCCTTCATTTGGGGATAAGATTTAAATGTCATTGAGCACTCATTGTTTTCTTGAGAAGGTAAGAGATATTAGCTTCCTTAGAAAGACAAAGGGGTGCTAGAGGCAGGATTTTAGGAACTGAAATGTAGGTGGGAACCAGGGAGCATGATTTCTTTTTTCTTTCCCCAACCCCGTCTTCTATTTTGTAATTCTGTAATTTAAAAAACTTGGCTATACTCTTGTGGGGTTTTTTTCCTCCCTCAATATTTGGGAAAGTTTGAAAAATGCCAACTCCTTTCACCTGTGTCAAGTTGCAACCGGGAAAGGGCTTGGGAGTGCTGCACCTCAATCCAGTAGAGGTTTCATGCTAAAGCATCTTAGCCTGGTGGAAGAGGAGGAATAAAACAGCTGCGCATTTCTTGATGACCCAAACTGTGGAACCTGCACCTGGTGGATTCATGGTGGGTATTCAGTAATGTTTGTTGAAGGGAGAGACTGAAACCCTAGAAAAGGGAGGCAGCACTACTGGGTAAATTAATTCCTGCCTCACCTGAAGGTCTCTTATCTGTCATAAACTTGTAAAGATTTTTGTTTTTGTATTAAAATAGAGTTTTGAGACTTGGATTGGCTCTCCTTGCTCCTCAAGCTTGCAGACAGCCTATTGTGGGAACTTCTGATTGTGTAAGTTAATACTTAATAAACTCACATATATATATATACACACATACATATACATATATATATGTATATATATTTAATTCTGTCTCTAGGCAACCCTGACTAATACAGATTTTGGTACAGGTGTGGTTCTAGAGGGACAGAATATTTAGGATGGAGTTCTTTTGTTCGTTTAGGGTTTCTGGAGTTGGATGCTTAATATGATTACACTGAAAAATTCTAATGACTCTACTAATAGTATGGAGAACACTGATAGTCCTTGGTGTGAACTGTTTAGAGAGTTACACAAAATAAATGCATTTGACATTCCTGATTCACTGCTTGTAAGAGGCAAGGAGTTTAGTGACTCTATACATAATACCTTTGACCATATGTGGAGAACAAAGGAACATTATGAAACTGATTGGTTGTTTCTAAGTTCAGTGGACAATATGATAAAAGAAAATGATGAACTCAGGAATTCTGTCTCCTGGCTTCAGAAGCAGATACTGAGCCTCAAAGCTGCTAAGATTGTCCTGAGTGAGAGTCTTTTGTCCTGTAGAGAAAAAGCTGAAATTGTGGGAAAACAGACACAAGCTCTTATCATGTGAGTGGCTGACCTGCAATGAAAGGTGCATGCACAGCCTTGCCAGGGGCCTACTGTTAAAGGGAGGGCATTGATTGGAAAAGAATGGGACCCTGAAACCTGGAAAGGGGACATAGGGGAGGACCCTGATGAAGCTGGGGACACTGAGTTTGTAAACACTAATGAATCTTGTTAGCCAGAGGAAACAGCTTTTCCATCCCCAATAGTGACAACGTCCCCTCCCTAACCCCTGCCGCCATCAGCCTTTCTACCTTTGTCTGAGGAGATAAACCCTGCGCTGCCTCAGGCTACAGTGATGGCCTCACTTGAGGCAGTTGTCAGGCAAAATAATGTTGATTCTCCTCAAGAGCCACCCCCAACACCCCTATTTGCTTCTAGAACTAAAACTAGACTAAAGTCCTGGCAGGCTCCTAGAGGTGAGGTTCAGAGTGTGACCCCCGAGGAGTGTGACTGCTTGAGTTTTCTAATTTATATAAACAGAAATCTGAAGAACAGGCATGGAAATGGATATTAAATGCATAGGATAATGGTGGAAGGAACAGAGTTGGATCAGGCTGAATTTATTGATTTGGGCCCACTAAGTAGGGACTCTGCATCTAATGTTGCAGCTCAGGGAGTTTAAAAAGGTTCTGATAGTTTATTTGTGTGGTTAGCTGAAATATGAATTAAAAGATGGCCGACTGCAAGTGAGCTGGGAATGCCTGATCTCCCTTGGTTTAATATAGATGAAGGGATCCCAAGGCTTAGGGAGATTGGGATGGTGGAGTGGAGTAGTCACTTTAGACCTACTCATCCACACTGGGAGGGTCCAGAAGATATACCCTTGACCAGTGCTTTGCAAACTAGATTTGTGAGGGCAGCACCTGCATCTTTGAAGAGCCCTGTAATTGCTCTTCTCTGTATGTCAGATCTAACCCTGGGAACCACAGTTACAGAACTACAAAATTTAAATACAATGGGAATAATTGGATCCCAAGGTGGCAGGGAGCAAGTGCTGGCACTCAACTGTCAAAGGCAAGGTGGGCGTAGTTACCATAAAGATAGCAGAGGCAAAGCAGCAATCAGAATAGTCTGACTTGTGTAGAGCTCTGGCATTGGCTAATTAATCACGGTATTCTTAGAAGTGAAATTGTTAGGAAGCCTAATGCATTCCTACTTAATTTATATAAGCAGAAAACTTCCAGGTCAAATGGACTGAAGATTAATTTGAATTGTAAAAACAGAGAATCATAGCCCCTCAATCAATTTCCAGACTTGAGCCAGTTTACAGACCCAGAACCCCCTGAATGAAGGGGAGTCCGCGTCCTCTTGAGGAAGGACCTAACTACATTACTGACAATTCATACAGTGAATCTTTTTCCCACTCTTCCCCAAGGAGACCTCCGGCCTATTACCAGTGTAACTGTGTACTGGGGAAAGAGAAATGATCAGACATTTCAAGGACTACTAGACACTGGCTCTGAGCTGATATTGATTCCAGAGGGCCCAAAACGTCATATGTGGTCCTCTGGTTAAAGTAGGGGCTTATAGAGGTCAGTTAATTAATGGAGTTTTAGCGCATGTCTGACTTATAGTGGGTCGCCAGACTCATCCTGTGGTCATTTCCCCAGTGCCAGAATGCATAACTGTCATAGTCACACTTAGCAGCTTGCAGTACCTTCGCATTGGTTCCCTGATTGGTAGGGTGAGGGCTATTATGGTGGGAAAGGCCAAATGGAAGCCATTAGAGCTGCCTTTACATAGAAAAGTAGTAAATCAAAAACAATACTGCATCCCTGGAGGGATTGAGGAGATTAGTGTCACCATCAAGAACTTGAAAGACGCAGGGGTGATGATTCCCACCACATCTCCATTCAGCTCTCTTATTTGGCCTGTGCAGAAGACAGATGGATCTTGGAGAATGATAGTGGATTATCTTAAGATTAACCAAGTGATGACTCCAATTGCAGCTGCTGTACCAGATGTGGTTTCATTGCTTGAGTAAATTAACATATCTCCTGGTATCTGGTATGCAGCTGTTGGCTTGGCAAATGCCTTTTTCTCCATTCCCGTCCAGAAGGTTCACCAGAAGCAATTTGCCTTCAGCTGGCAAGGTCAGGAATATACCTTTACTGTTCTACCTCAGGGGTGTATCAGCTCACAGGCTTTGTGTCATAATCTTATTTGGAGAGAACTTTATCATTTTGCTTCTGCAATATATCACACTAGTCCATTACATTGATGACATTATGCTGATTGGATCCAATGAGCAAGAAGTAGCAAACACACTGGATTTATTGGTGAGACATTTCATGCCAGAAGATGGAAAATAAATCTGACTAAAATTCAGGGGCCTTTTACCTCAGTAGAATTTCTAGGAGTCCAGTGGTGTGGGGCCTGTTGAAATATGCCTTCTAAGTTGAAGGATAAGTTGCTGCATTTGGCCCCTCCTGCAACCAAGAAAGAGGCACAATGCTTAGTGAGCCTATTTGGGTTTTGGAGGCAACACATTCCATATTTGGGTGTGTTACTCCAAACCATTTATTGAGTGACCCAAAAGGCTGCCAATTTTGAGTGGGGTCCAGAACAGGAGAAGGCTCTGCAACAGGTCCAGGCTGCTGTACAAATTGCTCTGCCACTTGGACCAAATGACCCAGCAGATCCAGTGGTACTTGAGGTGTTAGTGCAGATAGGGATGCTGTTTGGAGCCTTTGGCAGGCCCCCATAGGTGAATCACAGCAGAGGCCTCTAGGATTTTTGAACAGGGCCCTGCAATCTTCTTTAGATAACTTCTCTCCTTTTGAGAGACAGCTCTTGGCCTGTTAGTGGAAACTGAATATTTGACTATGGGTCATCAAGTGACATGCATCCTGAACTGCCTGTCATGAATTGGGTGCTTTCTGATCCATCCAGTTATAAAGTGGGTCATGTATAGCAACATTCCATCATCAAATGGAAGTGATACTTATGTGATCGGGCTCGAGCAGGTCCTGAAAGCACAAGTAAGTTACACGAGAAAGTGGCTCAAATGCCCATGGTCTCCACTCTTGTCACCTGCCTTCTCTTCTCCAGCCTGCACCAATGGTCTCATGAGCAGTTCCCTATGATCAGTTGACAGAGGAAGAGGAGACTATGGCCTGGTTCACAGATAGTTCTGCATGATATACCAGTACCACCTGAAAGTGGACAGCTGCAGCACTATAGCCCTTTCTAGGACATCCCTGAAAGACACCAGTGAAGGGAAATCTTCCCAGTGGGCAGAACTTCGAGCAGTGCACTTGGTTGTGTACTTTGCATGTAAGGAGAAATGGCCAAATGTGTGATTACATACCAATTCATGGGCTATAGCCAATGGTTTGGTTGGATGTCAGGGACTTAGAAGAAGCATGATTGGAAAATTGGTGACAAAGACATTTGGGGAAGAGGTATGCAGATGGACTTCTCTAAGTGGTCAAAAACTGTGAAGATATTTGTATCCCATGTGAGTGCTCACCACTGGGTGACCTCAGCAGAGAAGGATTTTAATAATCAGGTCAATAGGATTACCTATTCTGTGGATACCACTCAGCCTCTTTCCCAAGCCACCACTGTCATTTCCCAATGGGCCCATTAACAAAGTGGCCATGGTGGCAGGGATGGAGGTTACACATGGACTCAGCAACATGGACTTCCACTTACCAAGGCTGACCTGGCTATGGACACTGCTGAGTGGCCAATTTGCCATCAGCAGAGACCAACATTGAGCCCTCAATATGGCTCCATTCCTTGGGGTGATCAGCCAGCTACTTGGTGGCAGGTTGATTATATTAGACCTCTTCCATCGTAGAAAAGGCAGAAGTTTGTCCTCACTGGCATAGATACTCCTAATGTGGGTTTGCCTATCCTGCATGCAGTGCTGTGCCAAGACTACCATTCGTGGACTCAGAATATCCACCATTGTGATATTCATGACAGCATTGCCACTGACCAAGGCACTCACTTTATGGCTAAAGAAGTGTGGCATTGAGCTTATATTCATGGAATTCACTGGCCTTACCTTTTTCCCCATCATTCTGAAGCAGCTGGATTGATAGAATGGTGGAATGGCCTTTTGAAGTCACAATGGCAACTAGGTGACAAAACTTTGCAGGGCTGGAGCAAAGTTCTCAAGAAGGCCTTGTATGCTCTGAATCAGTGTCCAATATATGGTACTATTTCTCCCATAGCCACTATTCATGCATCCAGGAATCAAGGGGTGGAGGTGAAAGTGGCACCACTCACCATCACCCCTAGTGATGCACTAGCAAAATTTTTGCTTCCTGTTCCCGCGACATTGCGTTCTCCCTGCCTATAAGTCTTAGTTCCAGAGGGAGAAATGCTGCCACCAGGAGATGCAATTTCATTAAACTGGAAGTTAAGATTGCCACCTGGACACTCTGGGCTCCTCCTACCTTTAAGTCAGCAGGCTAAGAAGAAAGTTACAGTGTTGGCTGAGGTGATTGACCTGGACTATCAAGATTAAATCAATCTACTATTCCATAATGAAGGTAAGGAAGAGTATGCATGGAATACAAGAGATCCATTAGGGCGTCTCTTAGTATTAACATGCCCTGTGATTAAGGTCAATGGGAAACTACAACAGACCAATCTAGGCAGGACTACAAATGGTCTAAAACCCTCAGGAATGAAGGTTTGGGTCACTCCACCAGGAAAGAAACCATAACCTGCTGAGGTGCTTGCTGAAGGCAAAGGAAATACTGAATGGGTAGTAGAAGAAGGTAGTCATCAAGACCAGCTACCACCACATGCAACAATGAGGACTATAATGTTATGAGTATCTCCTCCTTCTTTTGTTAAAAAAACAAGTTTGTGCATATATACACTTGTACTAAGAAAATATCCTCATTTTATTTCCTTTTCCTTTATCATGTGACGTAAGATTTATTGACTTCATATAAGTATTTAAGTATTGTTAACTTTATGTAATAGTATTTGGGTTGGAGATTAGTGCATTTCTGGTTGTACAAAGGATAGCTGGATTATGTTAGGGGAATTATGACCTTAGTATTGCCTTTATTTGAAGATTATGTGTGATCTCAGGAGATGTGTATGGGTTTTTAACATTTGAGTCAGTGGGCTGGGGAAGGCACACCCACCCTTAATCTGGTGGGCACAATCTAATCAGCTGCCAGCCAATATAAAGCAGGCAGAAAACCTGAAAAGGTAAGACTGGCCTAGCCTCCCAGCCTATCTCTTTCCCATGCTGGATGCTTCCTGTCCTAAACATGGGACTCTCAGTTCTTCAGTTTTGAAACTTGGATTGGCTCTCCTTTCTCCTCAAGCTTGCAGACAACCTACTGTGGGAACTTGTGATTGTGTAAGTTAATATTTAGTAAACTCCCCTTTGTGTGTGTGTGTGTGTGTGTGTGTGTGTGTGTGTGTGTGTGTGTGTGTGTATTTCCATCTCATATCTCCTATTAATTCTGTCCCTCCAAGGAACCCTGACTAATACATCTGATTTCCCAATGTTAGTGGATTGTCTTCCAGGTGAGAATATATCTAGCTTTTCACTGGGAAAAGCCAGCAGTTTCTCCAAGTGCAGGGAGGTAGAATATAGTCTTAAAACATTAATAACCTATAAATAGAAAATATGAACTGTTAGTTGTCTCTTTACAGATTTGGGGAAGAACATTGCTAGAAATTAATTCACCTCTTAATTCAATTTTCAGCAAGCAATGGTTTTCTTTTAGACCTAAACTACTCTGATAAAAACAGCAAAACTCATAAGTGGAGAGGGAGGTCAGAAGGTGGGGATGACAAAAAAAACAAAGAAAAAACAAAACAAAACAACACTAAAGGATTCACATTGATAGCTTTTGACTTTTAAAGTTAATATCTTTTCCCAAAAAAGATATTATTTTGCATTAAATATGTGACTTCAAAAGTTTTGCCACACTATTTAGTGTTGTTTTATTATATGTCCTGAAGTTAATATTTTCTACAAAATAACAACTCTCTCATTTTATAATAAAACATGAAAAAATTGAGTGATAGATGAAAATAATTTTCTAAAAATATTTTCAAGTACACTTATTTTTTAATTTTTATTTTGTTTTTGAGACAGCTTTGCTGTCGCACAGCCTGGAGTGCAATGGCCAGCTCACTGCAACCCCTGCCTATTAGATTCAAGTGATTCTCCTGCCTCAGCCTCCCCAGTAGCTGGAATTACAGGCACCCACCACCATGCCCAGCTAATTTTTGTTTTTGTAGTAGAGACGGGGTTTCACAATGTTGGCCAGGCTGGTCTTGAACTCCTGACTTCAAGTGATTCAGCCTCCTTGGTCTCCCAAAGTGCTAGGATTATAGGCATGAGCCGCCATGCCTGGCCTCAAATACACTTATTTTAGCCTAGATTAAGGTTTGCCTTTCAAGTCCTATTAGTCAAGTGCCCTGATGAGCTACTGGGGGAAAATGAGAAGGCAGAACATGTTCATATTAATGTGACTTGTTACTTTCTTAAAGACTGAATTTTAGCATTACATTTTTATTGCTTCCATGAAAATTGCATGCTAAAAGCCTTATTATGTAAAATGAGTACCTCTTTGCAGATTATCTCATATTATTTGAAACCTAAAACTCTGAAAGTATTATAAAGTGTGGTCATGTGATGAGAAATTGCTTCTCTTATTACTGTCTTGCATTGCTCACATTATAAACTGATACAATCCTTTTAAGAAAGCAAGTTGGCAATACACTAAAAATGATTCAGCTGTTAAAGCTTCATGAACCAGTAATTCCACTTCTGAGTACTGAAATAAGGAAATAATCTAAAATATAGAATGCTATGTTCATGAAAATGTCCATTGCAATGTTCTTTATAATAATATAAAATTGGAAGCAAGAAAAAAAAAAGGAAGGTAAATGCTAAAAATAGAAAACTTAAAACTTTAGTTATAATATAAAACAGGAAGCAACCTTTATATTTGAAATAGGGGAATGATATACAGAAGGTTCCTAACATCTCAGTTCAATTTATATCTTAAAACCAATCCATGTACCAAGGACATTTTTTTTTCTTTTGAGATGGAATGCCACTCTGTCGCCCAGGCTGGAGTGCAGTGGTGCATCTCTACTCACCGTAACCTCCGCCTCTCAGTTTCAAGCGATTCTCCTGCCCCAGCCTTCCGAGTAGCTGGGACTACAGGTGTGCACCACCACACCTGACTAATTTTTGTATTTTTAGTAGAGATGGGGTTTCACCATATTAGCCAGGTTGGTCTCCTGACTTGTGATCTGCCCACCTAGGCCTCCCAAAGTGCTGAGATTACAGGGCATGAGCCACTGCGCCCAGACACACACATACACACAACCCACCTCCCACCCTCCCACACACACAATTTTAGAGGTGGTATTTGGTTCACCATAAAATACACAGGGGACTTTTATTGATTTTTTTCAAGTTAAAAAAAGGTTGACTTGAATGTACATTTGCTATTAAAACACACAATGATTAGCCATCTTCCACTGAATTAAATGACTTTATTCTATGATATTTGCATCAAATGCAGTATAAAAGCTGCATGAAAGTTCACGCTGCTTTTTGCATACATCTGTTTCGTTTTTTTGTTTGTTTGTTTGTTTTGTTTTGTTTTGTTTTGTTTTGAGATGGAGTCTTACTCTGTTGCCCAGGCTGGAGTACAGTGGTGTGATTTTGGCTCGCTGCAGTCTCTGTCTCCCGGGTTCAAGTAATGTTCCTTCCTCAGTCTCCTGAGTACCTGGGACTACACATGTGTGCCACCATGCCTGGTTAATTTTTGTATTTTTAGTAGAGTCAGGGTTTTACCATGTTGGTCAGGCTGGTCTTGAACCCCTGACCTCGAGGTAATCCACCTACCTTGGCCTCCCAAAGTGCTGGTATTACAGGTGTGAGCCATTGCACCTGGCTGCATTCATCTGTTTTAATTCAGTATTTTGACTAACCAAACTACTTTCATGCCACTCTCATCAAATGTTCACTCTAAACATGTCTATAGGTTATTATGTTTACACTTTCAGTTATGTTAAATTGTAGTCATAGTCTACATTATTGTCTGTTTTGCAGATGAGGGGTTGGTTATATCTTTCTGCTCTCCTTGCTGTTATGTAGAAACTAATGCTAAAAAAACCATTTTCCGGAGAGAGATCCAAGATGGCCGATTAGCAACAGCTCAGGAATGTAGCTCCCAGTGAAAGCGCAGAGAACGAGTGGACGCCGCACTTTCCGACGAATTTTTGTTGCCCACACACCGGGAGATTCCCGGCAGAGGAGCCACACG
>CAUYQU010045675.1:0-23833 GCA_963574635.1 Cheracebus regulus | reverse complement strand
GGGTACTCCTGCCTTTTCTTTCTCAACAATGTGATACCAGAAATATCACTCTTTTTGGCACTTAGGTAAAGGGGAAGATCCATAAAGCTCAAAATTGTATGTAAGATATTGTGCTCATCATGTTATGTGCATTTTTCTTTTCTTTCCTTCCTTCTTCTTTCTCTCTTTTTCTTTCTTTCTGATGGAGTCTTGCTCTGTCCATAATCTTCAAAATTGTACATAAGATATTGTGCCCATTATGTTATATACATTTCTCTCTCTCTATCTCTTTCTCTCTTTCTCTCTTGATGGAGTCTCGCTCTGTCACCCAGGCTGGAGTGCAGTGGTGCGATCTCGTCTTGCTTCAATCTCCGCCTCCCAGGTTCAAGCAATTCTCTGCCTCAGCCTCCTGAGTAGCTGGGATTACAGGCACCTGCCACCACACCCAGCTAATTCTTGTTTTGTTTTTTTTTTTCAGTAGATACGGGGTTTCACCATCTTGGCCAGGCTGGTCTCCTGACCTCGTGATCCACCCGCCTCGGCCTCCCAAAGTGCTGGGATTATAGGCGTGAGCCACTGTACCCAGCCTATGTGCATTTTTCTAGAGTATCATCAAGTTATCAAAGTGCCTTTGAACTCTTAGTGGTTAAACCATTGCTCAATAAGTGAGGAAAATGTTTGAGATCCATTAACTGAGGTCCCAAGTACCTTTGCTTGTAGTAAAGCAGTAATAGGACTTCGGCTTATAGAATAAAACAGCAAACCCTCATTTCTTAGAATTGAGGAGAAATGCAGGGCTTTGCTGATGCCTATAAATACACACACAGTATTCAGTCCTACTTGCAGGTGATGTTTCTTTTTCACATAAATGTCGATGTCAACATTTAAAGAAAAACTAGAAATTTAAATTAAACCTCTGTCATTTCCATAAATTACTTGCATAAAGTGTTCTAAAGCACACTGCTCAATGAGACCATTGAAGAAACTTTTCCTCCTGACACCAAGTATATGGTGTCTTCTCCACACCAGTGTTCCGGCAATAACCGCATATCCTACTATTCAGTTCAATTTGGACACCAACTATCCAGAGTTAGCATGAGACCCCATGGATTATGGACTCAGTATCACAAGACTGCCTTCACTTCAGAAGCCAGCAACAAGTATCAGGTCTCCAGGTTACCCACATTTCTGTCTGACTTAGCTGGTACTAATTCAGGGGTTCCCATGATCCTACCCCCTCAGATTTGATAATTTGCTAGAACAACTAATATAACTAAGGAAAATGCTACATTTACTATTACAGTTTATAATAAAGGATGCAAATGAACAGCCAAAAGAATCTCCTCGAGTCCCAAGTATAGGAGACTCTGCCCCTGGGGAAGTGGGGTGCATCATCCCCTTGACACTGGGATGTGTTCACCAACTTGGATGCTCCCCCATCATCTAGGGGTTTTTATGATGGTTTCATTACACAAGCATGATTGATTAAGTCATGGGCCACTGTGACTGAACTCAATCTCCAGCCCCTCCCCTGAGATGAAACCTCACTAGCACAAACTCAAGTAGAGTTGAAAGTGGCTGGTTATGAATAACCAAGGACATGCTCCTATCACTTGGGAAATTCCAAGGTTTTTAGGAGCTCTGTGCCAGGAACTGGAGGCAAAGACCAAATATGTATCTTCTGAGACCAGGTCTTGCTGTGTCACCCAGGCTGGAGTGCAGTTTTGCGATCAAAGCTCACTGCAGGTCGTGTGTGGTGGCTCTCGCATGTAATCCCAGCACTTTGGGAGGCCAAGGCGGGAGGATCATTTGAGATCAGGAGTTAAAGACCAGCCTGACCAACATAGTGAAACCGTGTCTCTACTAAAAATAGCTAAAATTGGCCAGGCATGGCGGTGAACACCTGTAATCTCAGCTACTCAGGAGGCTGAGGCAGGAGAATCGCTTGAACCTGGGAGGTGGAGGTTGCAGTGAGCAGAGATTGCGCCACTGCATGCCAGCCTGGGCAACAGAGCAAGACTTCATTTCAAACAAACAAACAAAGAGCTCACAGCAGCCTCAACCCCCTGGGCTCAAGTGATCCTCCTACCTCAGCCTCCCAGTAGCTGAGACTATAGGCATGTGCCACCACGCCCAGCTACTATATTACTTTTTACAGAGAACAGGGTCTTGCTGTTCTCTGTAAAAGACCAGCCCAGGCTGGTCTCAAACTCCTGGGCTCAAGCAATCCTCCTGCTTTGGCCTCTCAAAGTTCTGGGATTATAGGAATGAGCCACTATGCCTGGCCATTCATTAGCTCTTCCAGGCTCCTTGATGGCAAGGCCTTGTCCATCTTCTCTAGCAACTAGTAAAGTGTTAGGTACTCAACAATTTTTTTTTTTTCATTTAGAGAATTCAAACAGGGTCAAAAGTAAAACTGAAAAAAGACCACTGTTTTACTAAGATACACAGTATACTTCTCTTTTCAGTTCCAAGATTTAAACCCTAAAATATGCAAAGGCCTGGTTCAAACCTATGGGTCTCAGTTTCCTCCTGTGTCATGAAAATGGGTCATTCTAGGCCGGGCATCATGGCTCATGCCTGTAATCCCAGCACTTTGGGAGGCCGAGGCAGGTGGATCACATGAGGTCAGGAGTTTAAGACCAGCCTGGCCAACATGGTGAAACCCTGTCTCTATAAAAAAATATTTATGAAAAAAAATGATAAAAAAGAAAATGGGTCAGTCTAAATGACTCCTCATCCCATTAGACTTCTAGAAGCTGCAGTTACCTAGTAGTCAGTGGTTTTTTTGACTTATCCTATGCCCCCAGCTCCAAGGAAGGAGAAGAAGTGGAGGTTTTATGCCTCCAACTTAAAGATCAAATACTGATTTTCCCATGAGATAAGAATTTTATTTTTTGTCTCAACTCCTTTTCTCTGTTGACATTTTCTTTGCAGTATCACACTGTATTCCAATACTCCATGATGATAGCAGCTAAGCATTTCAATAGGATTTTTGTTTTCAATATTCTAGATACCAGTTGGGATATAACACCAACGATTCTCAACCTCTTCTTTACCCAGTCATCTGAGGAATATCGACATGCATTCATCAATAACTTTGACTCAGCTTAGGGGAGGGGAGGGCAACCTTGTAGAAAATTCTCCAGTGATTTTGTCACTTACATTTATATCCTATTGAGAATCACTGGTATAAGCAATTCAGCCACATCCCCAGCTACTGAAGTCACAAAACACCGGGAACAAAGGATTGCCAGGAAACTACTATTTACCTGATATGTTTTCTGTTGAACAGCAAGAATGAATGCAGTCTTCCTGAGTTAAAGTATATATGGGCTCATTGCCTCTGATTCCCTTAGAAAGAGATGACTGGATGTCAATGACAACATCTTCTAGACTCTTGTTGAGGCAATTCTGACCAGCAGACAGCCTTAGTGTCAGGAAACAAATTATTACCAAAGTGGAAGTCAAGCTCCCTTCTCCCCTGAAGAACATTTTAAATTTCAGTTTAGTTTTGGTCTTCAAAGATCAAGGATAATCTTCTCTCTGGTCCTAGTTTGCTTTAATAAGGTTGCACAGGTGATGAAATTTCTCTCTAGAACAAAAACGAAAAATCATCAATGAGTTTTGTTCCTTTAACAAACAAGGCAAGAAACATTTCCTTAAAGTCAATGAAAAGGATCCACGTACAACTTAGAGAAGAAAACAAGTATTTTTTGTTTCAATTTTAGTAAATTTAAGACAACTTTTCATTAAACACTTGGCAAAGAACTAATAAGCATAAACAAACATACTACCTAACCAATGCTTAAAAGCTGACAATGCATATGAAGGAACAGGTATAAACAGTAGCCTGCCTCAGAGTTCTACCATCCTTCCCTCTTCTAACTCAGAGCAGAGGACACAATCAGAGCAGAGGACACAACTAACTTCCTTCCTTCCTTCCTTCCTTCCTTCCTTCCTTCCTTCCTTCCTCCCTCCCTTCTTTCCTTTCTTTCTTTTTCTCTCTCTCCCTCCCTCCCTCCCTCTCTCTTTCTTTCTTTCTTTTTTTTTTTTTGAGTTGTTTTCTCACTCTGTCACCCAGGCTGGAGTGCAGTGGCATGATCTTGGATCACTGCAACCTCTGCTTCCCCGGGTTCAAGCGATTCTCCTCTCCTGCTTTAGCCTCCCGATATCAACCAATTTTAAAACTTACATGGAATTGCAGAAAAGACCTAGAATAGTCCAGAATACTAATGAACAAAGTTCGAAGACTGATACTACCTGACTTCAACATTTACTGTAAAGCTATAGTAATTTTAAAAGTTTGGTATTAGAAAGAGAGTCAACTGATCTTTGAAAAGGAGCAAAGGCAATTCAATGGAGAAAGAATAGTCTTTTCTTTTCTTTTTTTTTTTTTTTTTCTGAGACAGAGTTTCGCTCTTGTTGCCCTGGCTGGAGTGCAATGGTGCGATCTTGGCTCACCGCAACCTCTGCCTTCTGGGTTCAAGTGATTCTCCTGCCTCAGCCTCCCGAGTAGCTGGGATTACAGGCATGTGCCACCATGCCTGGCTAATTTTGTATTTTCAGTAGAGATGGGGTTTCTACATGTTGGTCAGGCTGGTCTTGAACTCCTGACCTCAGGTGATCCACCTGCCTTGGCCTGCCAAAGTGCTGGGATTACAGGTGTGAGCCACCGCGCCCGGCGAGAATAGTCTTTTCAAAAAATGGTACTGGAACAACTGGATATCCACTTGTAAAAATGAATAAATAAACAAATTCAGCCACATACTTTATACCTTTTGGAAAAATTAGCTCTAAATGGATCACCAATCTAAATATAAAATGTAAAACTATAACATTTCTAGAAAATAACAGAAGAAAATCCTTGTGACCTTAGATTAGGTGATGAGTTTTTAAATACAATATCAAAAGCACACTCCATGAAAGAAAAAATTGATGTTGGACTTCATTAAAATTAAAAACTTCTGCTCTGCAAAAGATACTGTCAGAGAACGAAAAGACAAGCCACAGACCTGGAAGAAATATTTGTGATACAAAAGCAGTAGTCCCCAACCTTTCTGGCACCAAGGACCAGCTTCATGGAAGACAATTTTTCTATGGACAGGGTTGCGTGGGGTATGGTTCAGGATGATTCAAGTGCATTGTATTTATTGCGCACTTTATTTCTATTATTACATTGCAATATATAATGAAATAATTATACAACTCACCATAATATAGAATCAGTGGGAGCCTTGAGCTTGTCTTCCTGCAACTAGACAGTCCCATCTGGGGCTGATGGGAGACAGTGAGAGATGATCAGGCATTAGATTCTCATAAGCAGTATGCAACCTAGATCCTTCACACGTGCAATTCACAGTAGGGTTCACGCTCCTATGAGAATCTAATTCCACCACTGATCTGACAGGAGGTGACGCTCAGGTGATAATGCAAGCAATGGGGAGTGGCCATACATGCAGATAAAGTTTTGCTCACTGCCCCACTGCTCACCTCCTGCTGTGTGGCCCATTTCCTAATAGGTACTGGTCCTGGCCCAGAGGTTGGGGACCCACGTGATAAACAACTGGTATCCAAAACATACAAAGAACTCTTAAAAGTCAGCAATAAGAAAACAAACTCAATGGACAAAAGATCTGAACAGACACCTTACCAAAGAAAATAAACAGATGACAAATAAGCATATGAAAAGGTATCTAACATCGTATGTCATTAGGGGATTGCAAATTCAAACAAGATACTACAATGCACCTATGAGAATGGCTAACATCCAAAAAATGAACAATACCAAATACAAGGACATGGAGCAACAGAACTTCTTTGCTGAGGGCAGTGACTCACACCTGTAATCCCAGCACTTTGGGAGGCTAAGGTGGGTGGTTCATTTGAGGTCAGGAGTTTGAGACCAGCCTGGCCAACATGGTGAAACCCAGTCTCTTCAAAAAAAATATTTACAAAAATCAGCCAGGCATGGTGGCGGGTGCCTGTAATCCCAGCTACTTGGGAAGCTGAGGCAGGAGAATCGCTTGCTAGTGGGGAACGCAAAATGGCACAGCCACTTTGGGAGAAGTTTGGCAGTCTCTTACCAAGCTAAATGTAGTCATAACATACAATTCAGCAATTGTCCTATTATTCATTCAAATGAACTGAAAACTTATGTCCACCCAAAAATCTGTACAAGAATATTTATAGTAGCTTTATTCATAATTACCAAAAACTAAAAGCAACCAAGATGCCCCTCAATCGATGAATAAACAAAATGAGATACATCCATACACTGGAATATTACTCAGTAATAAAAATAATTACCAAGCCACAAAAAGATATGGAGGAATCTTAACTGCATCTTACTAAGTGAAAGAAGCCAGTCTGAACAGATAAGACTCGAACTATATGGCATTCTAAAGAAGGCAAACTACAGTGGCAGTAAAAAGGTCAGTGTTACCAGGAGAACAAGAGTGGGAGGGTGAATCGGTGGAGTACAGGGAATATTTAGGGCAGTGAAACTATTCTGTATACTAAGGTAATGGAGGATACATGTTATTGGACATCTGTCAAAACCCATGGAAATGTGAAACACACAGAGTGAACATTATGTGAACTGTGGACTTTTAGTTCAAAAACAAGGTGAAAGAAAACAACAAAAACCAGTATATGGCAATAAAACACAAGTCTAATACCTTTCTTGCTGTTTGTCAAAATTCTGTATACAGTAAAATAGTAACATCTATTGCTTCTAACATGCCCGTTTCTATGCTAAGCACTTATTTTTTTTCAGCATTTTCGCAAGCATAAGTACTTTATATATATCATGTCATTTAATCCTCAGATCCCACTATTACCCTCATTTTCAGTTAAAACTTATAAAAAGTTGTGGGACATAGTATGTGCTTCTTTATTAACCTATTAAGTAACAAGTGGTCATTTAATAACTGTCATAATTTTGACATGGTATTGAGTATAGATAACATTTTGAGATATGTGCAAGAAGTCATGTAATATAAAAGTATCAGTGATATCTACTAGGGGCAAATCATAGCCACTGCTGATACTACGGTGGCTCTTGCCTACATTCCATTTCAAAAGTCGGTGAAATAATAAATTTTTCCACCCAGGTTCACAGACATCCTGAATTCTATCCATGGATACCTTATCATGGACTCCCCAGGTTAAGAATTCTGGCCAAGGTACTTAATATGCTGCCAATTTTGCAAGCCTCTAGGGAATCAAGAGAAAACCAGGTCAATACTTTATTTTGAATGGATTCTAATGTAGCCTCTTTTCAAGCGTTTGCAAAGAAAACTGAAGCATGCAAGGAGGTGGGGCACGAGCTGTTGTAGGTAAGCAGCAGCGCCAGAAGTGCTGACGAGTTTTATGTCATTAAAGAGATTCAGCAATATTAGGTTAGTGACGTTTTCTAATTCATTACTATTTAGGCCTTAAGGGCCTGATGTCGAGTTGAATCTTGCTGAAAGACAGGCGGGGGAAAGGAAACAGGCAGTGGGAGAGGATGCCCCTGAGTTTTAACGCCTGCATACAAGAGTCGCTAAAACTTACTCGCACATGACTAGTTCAAATATTGGAAATCATCTTACAGCACACTATAATTTACCAAGATGCTTATAACTGTACACACACACACACTACAAAGAATTAGACAATTAGCAGGTTCAATAATGAATACAGAGACAACACCTACAAGAAAACGGAACATTTTCCCTCCCTTTGAGGAAATGCATGTTGCCTACTGGCCTTTCCTTCTGATGTCAACGCAGAGCGAGAGCCATTTATGGCAGGTGCCTTGAGCCTGCCTGGAGGTCCCCTTTGGAGGACTGCAGAGACTCAAGGATCCTGGTCAGCCCTTATTGGCCCCAGCTGGTGCTTCGGATGCTCCGGTGTGGGAGGAGGAGCCTCGGCCCCTGGAAAGGAGGGACCTACCCTCTCCGCAGGAGGCGACGTTGCCTGCAGCCCGTCAGGGGTGGGTAGCGGGGAGACCCGTTTACCTGGCTGCGAGAAGACCCCGGGACCCCTGCTGCCCTCCGGGTGCGAGGACAGCTCTGTCGCGCCCGCAGGAAGGACCGGCGAATCCGCGCGGCGGTCTCGGCGAGGACTGCAGGGGATGCTCCGCAGCTCCCGCACCGGCCCGGCGGGTTTTGTGCTTAGCAAGTTCCTGCTTCCGTCGCAGCGACGGAAAGTTTACCGCGGGGGAAAGGCACGTTCCTGCCCTGCAACCCGGAGCTGCTTCCCGGCAGCATTAGCGCGTCCTCCCCGCAGAGGCTCCGGGCTCCTGGTCTCTGGCCCCAGCGCTGAGCCCTGCAGGGAGCCGGCGCCCCCACCTCGCTTAGCCACACCGCGGACCCCGGGCTGGGCGCGCTGCAAGCGGGACTGCGCTGCTCCCTGCTGGTGGCCCAAGGGTCTGCAGCTGAGCCTTGCCTCGCAGAGCCCGCAGCCCGCACACATAAAAATAAACACACATGGCGAAAACGTCGAACAGTCCAAAAATATACAGTGACAAGTCTACCCCTTACCCCCGTGCCCCGGTCTCCTAGTCTACCTCTGCGGAGGCTGAGAGCAGCTTTTTGATGTTCAAGAGCTTACAGTGCATCCTATGAGGGGCATAGTTCTGAGAATCCTCTTTCCATGCTTGGAGGATGGAGTCATCAATTAAAGATGGCAATTCTTGAGTTAAGACAAACCTCAAGGAAGGTATTTGGCTTTCTGCAGGATTTATTGTTTGTAATGGTGAAAATGCTGGTGTCTGTAACATATATTAAAATTGTATCCCTAACACTTAGCATAGTGCCTGGTACACAACAGGCGCTCAGTAAATATTTATCTAAAATGTTTTTGTTGACTGAATGAATGGAAAAGAACTGCATAAGGCATAGGTTGTGGAAGTTTCTAAATCACTGCTGGCCCCATCCCCACCTCCACAAACAGACACACAAATGCAACATTACTAAACCACTGACACTTACTTTGCCATGTGGTCAAACCTTTGACAGTATCTTCACCTCCGTTGAAAGAGCTTTGAGACCTGAAGCACTATGCAATTGCAAGTAAGTCTAGGCCTGTAAGCCAACAGCTATACCCTAGTCTTAACCAGTAACTTCAGGAGGATTAGGTTGAGAATGCTTGTGAACAATGGTCCATTGCGTGAAACTAACTCTACTTGTAAACCAAAGGATGACTCTTAAATTGCAATGTTGCTAAAGCTTGGTTTGAAAGAGTTACCAAGGAAAAGTAAACGCCAGAGTAATTTCCCATTGCAGTGATTTTCCTGATGCAACAAGGGACTGATCTGCAAGTGTGTTTTATCTCTACAGATGATACACTTTAGGGTTCAGGGTGTAGAGCTATCACATTTTTAAAATCTGTCTACGTGGGGTAAGCCATCCTAGTTACTAAGTAGACCTTTCCAATATTAGAAACTTCATATTAAGTGCTTTAATACAATGAACCCGTTTTCTTTTTCTTTTTAGAGACAGAGTCTCACTCTATTGCCCAGGCTGGAGTGCAGTGGCGCGATCTCGGCTCACTGCAACCTCCGCCTCCCGGGTTCTAGCAATTCTCCTGCCTCAGCCTCCTGAGTAGCTGGGACTAAAGGTGGACGTTGCCACACCCAGCTAATTTTTTGTATTTTATTAGAGACGGGGTTTCATCTTGTTGCCCAGGCTGGTCTCAAACTCCTGAGCTCAGGCGATCCACCCACCTCAGACTCCCAAACTGCTAGAATTACAGGCATGACTCACCGCAACCGGCCTGAACCTGTTTTCACTGAAGTGATGTTATTTTTTCAGTCATGACAGTGAACAAAGGACATTGATTAAAATAATGATTAAAGAAATATTTTCTATTGATATGTGTTTAATTTATAAATTTTATTTATTTATTCTTTTATCTATTTATTTTTTTTGAGACGGAGTCTCTCTCTCTCTTGCCCAGACAGGAGAGCAGTGACGCGATCTTGGCTCACTGTAACCTCTGCCTCTTGGATTCAAGGGTTTCTTCTGACTTAGCCTCTCAAGTAGTTGGGACTACAGGCGTGTGCCACCATGCCTGGCTAATTTTAGCAGAGATGGGGTTTCACCATGTTACAGGATGGTCTTGATCTCCTGACCTCGTGATCCACCCACCTCGGCCTCCCAAAGTGCTGGGATTACAGGTGTGAGCCACCATGCCCGGCCCATTCATTTGTTTTTTTGAGACAGGGTCTTACTCTGTTGCCCACACTGGAGTGCAATGGCACAATCACAGCTCACTGCAGCTTTGATCACCTGGGCTCAAATGATTCTCTTGCCTCAGCCTCTCGAGTAGCTGAGACCACAGGCACACACCACCACACTCAGCCAATGTTCTTAATTTTTTTTTTTTCAATTTAACATGGAGTCTCATTCTATTGCCCAGGTGGAGTGCAGTGGTGTGATCTCGGCTCACTGTAACCTCCACCTCCCAGGTTCAAGAAATTCTTCTGCTTCAGTCTCCCGAGTAGCTAAGATTACAGGCTTATGCCACCATGCCCAGCTAATTTTTGTATTTTTAGTAGAGTCAGGGTTTCACTGTATTGGTCAGGTTAGTCTTGAACTCCTGACATGAAGTGCTCTGCCCACCTCGGCCTCCCACAGTGCTGGGATTATAGGCGTGAGCCACCACACCCAGCGTTTTAAATTATTTGTATAGATGAGGTCTTGCTACATTGGCCAGGCTAGTCTCAAACTCCTGGGCTCAAGCGATCCTCCTGCCTTGGCCTCTCAAAGTGCTGGGATTACAGGTGTGAACCACTGCACCTGGCTTACTTAAAAATAAATAAATAAACTTTAATTTCTGGCCTTACTGAGTCATAACTTAGAAATTATATCCATTGTCATTTCATTTCCTGAAGAGATTCTTGATTTTCTTCTTTGAGTGCTAGAAGTCCCATCTTTGTGGAGTTAGATTTTTTAAAAAAGTAATCAGAAAACACGTGTTAAGCACCTGCAGGGGAAATTAAAGACCAATAATACCAATGAGCTCTACCTTCAAGATGTTCATAGTTCAGAATGAGAAAGAGTCAAGTAAATCAATGGCTGTGTAAACAATAAGCATAATGAAGGCCAGGTGTAATGAAGGCCAGGTATAATGAAGGCCAGATGTAATGAAGGCCAGGCTCATGCCTGTAATCTCAGCACTCTGGAAGGCCAAGGCAGGAGGATCACTTGAGCCCAGGAGTTTGAGGCCAGCCTGGGCAACACAGCAAGACTCCATCTCTACAAAAAATAAAAATTAGGCTGATGTGGTGATACACCCCAGGTAGAGGCTATACTGAGCCACGATAGCACCACTGCACTCCAGCCTGGGCAACAGAATGAGCACCTGTCCCTGCCCTCCCCAAGAAAAGAATAAATAAATGTTCCTTCCAGTGAAGGAAGGAATTTGATAGAAGATGGCAACTATAAAAGCTGAGAGAAGGGACATCTGATCCCAATTTCTGGGAGGAGGTGTTTCAGTTAATTATTGAAGAATGAAGTTATTAGCTAGATGAGGAAGAAAAGGCTGAATATTTCAGGAATAGGAAACTGCATGACCACCAGGAAATTCAGCATGTTAGGAGGGTTACCAGTGTACACAGAAGAATAAAGAGAGAGGCTGGGGTCAGAGCAGGAAGGTTTTCATAATATTAAATCTTAAACTTTATCCTAAAGGCATAGGGAGTTCCTGAAGCTTTTTGTAGGGCAGTGACAGGTCCAGAGACCTAAATAATATTCTAGAAAATTTTCTCTGTCTACCACAGGAGGGATGGATTGAAGGACGTGAGGCCAAAGGCCTCTCTTCCAAGAAAGGGAAGTGATAAGGCCCTGAAACGGGCATGGAGATAGAAGAGAAATTAAGAGAAGAGTCTCTCCAGGACGCAACGATTGGTTGGATGTGGTGCTGAGAGTAAGCAGGCTTCTGGCTTGGGAGCCTGGTTGGATGGGAGTACCAGGTCATCTAAAGACACGGGAAGAGGAGCCAGTCTGGAACAAACAGAGGCATGATGAGTTTTGAAAACGAGTCCTGGTTTTATCACTTACTAATTGTGTGACCAAGAATAAATCACTTAACTCTTCTGTGACATTAGGAAATGCAAGTCATATAAAGTAACATAAAGTAGATATCACTTTTTTTTATGCAGGTCTAACATATAGGCCTGTAGGCTTTTTATGCAGGTCTAACATATAGACCTGTAGGCTTATAAATTCGAAAAGCCTGTTCAATTGCTAGTTGTTACATATACAATAATACAGTTTGCTGCTTATGTAGAAGGGATTTTAAAGGTGCTAAAAGACATCAATCTCAAATGTTTCCTAGCTATAAAGCTCCTCCAGCAGACTCCTTACGTTATACAAATGCTCATTTAATTTTCTTGCCACCAGACTGGAAGTTTCCTAAGTACAGGGACTGGGTCATGTTGATTTTTTTATTCTTAGTCTGTATCAAGTGCCTAGTACATTACGGGTTCTCAAGAAATATTGAGCCAGTGAAGGAAGGAATTTTATCTTCACGTATTCTTTTTCTGAATATAGCTTTATGGATATAGAATTTGTATACCATACAATTTAACCTCATAAAGTGTACTTTTCAGTGGTTTTTAATATATTCAGAGTTGTGCATGCATGGCTACGATTTTAGAACATTTTCATCAACCCTAGAAAGAAACCTCATAACCAATAATAGTCTACTTTTCTCTTCCACCCACCCCTCCTTGTCCTTAAGCAACACTAATGTATTTCTCTCTCTGTCGTGCCTCTCCTGGACATTTCATATAAATGGAATCTACAATATGTGGTCTTTTGTGACAGGCCTTTTTCATATTGAATAATGTTGTCAAGGTTAATCTACATTGTAGCATGTATCAGTATTATATCTTTCCCTTATTTTGGCCAAATAAGTATTCCATTATATGGATATACCACACTTTATCATCAGTTGATGGGATTAGAATATCCTTTTAAGAATGAAATGTTTATCCAAAGGGATGCATAAAAAACACCATCACATCAGTATGGACTAGTGTATGGAACCCAAGGCAAATATACTGTTATGTGGAAAAGAGGGAACAAAAGCCAGAATGGGTTATTCTCCATTTCTCACCCTTTTAACCTCCTCTCTCACCTACCCCTCAAAGAGGGGAATCTGGGAGAGGAAGCAAGGACTCTCCAGAAGGGAATGGTTTCACTGCTTAGTGGGACCTTCCCAGTCCCATGAGGCTGGTGTAGTTTATGTAAACCTCAAGACTAGTCAGACACACACTTCTAAAAGCCTACCCTGATCTCTCAGGTAGTTTTTAGTTTTATCTTCATATTCCCAGAGAACACTGTACCTAGATTCACTTGCATTTTTCTGATTGTATTGTAATGGTGAGTAGAGGAAAGAGCATCAGACAGTCCTAAATAGTTCCACCACTTACCACCTGCTGACCATGGAGGAGTCACCCATTTACAGGCCTCAGGGTTGTTGTGAAAATTAATTAAGGTAAAATAGGGGAAATGTTTGTGATATAGTAGAGTAGAAGGGACTTAAAAATTATTTTTTGTCAACTTGACACTCCTGAGATTATATTTTATGCATATAAAATCTCAAGGGATTTGCTTGTAATTTCTTGATGCAAACAAAGTAAATATAAAATAAATAGCAAAGTTTGGAGAATTCCGCAGCCAGCTAACTCCTTGATGGCATTGCATTGCTAGGTCTACTGCCTTCCCCTGGCAAAGTGGCAGTTTACTTTTTGGATTACTTGTACTCTCTCTTCGCCTTTTGTTAGTTTCAGAGTGACTTGTTGATAATTGTCAAGGTCCCCAAAAAGTGCCTAGCCAAAAAGGTCCATCACTTCTCTTTAAAGATGCGTGCTTCCTAATACATGAATTAGCATTTTCCATTTTAAAATTTTTCTCTCATTTCCAGCTGCTTCTTTCACCGTCTTCTGGTATTTTTTTGTCTGTTTGGTCGTCCATTGCTAAACTCCCAGCTCTTCAGAATTAAAAATGAGCTTTGCATCCAGGCTGTTGTGGGTTCGAATCCTGAGTCTATCTAGGATTTCTTTCACCATCTGTAAAACAGGGTTAAAAATACCTAATTTGTAAAGTTGTTCTGACATGTGGGTGTTGAAGAACTTAACAGTGTGGGTGGTGTTTTAAAGGTGACCATCATTACAATAGGAAAGGGCTTACCCTTTTCGGCAGTTCTGGCTACGAGGAGGTCAGACCGTTTAACGTAGCGTGGCACCTAATCGCAGGAACGGGTCTCTCCGCCCCTCCCTCGGGCCTGGGGGCGGGAGCCTCCTAACCCGGAACTGACGGTCGGGCGTAGCTGGCACCTCCCATGCGCGTCCCGGAAGGAGCGAGTTTTCGGCGCTTGAACCAGTGAGTGAAAGCGGCGCCGCCCGCCGGCCGTCGGTGCGGCAAAGCCGGTGCTATCTGTCTCTTCTCTTAGGGCTCCCGGAAAGGAGGGCGAGCCGCGTGCATTCGCGCCGCGCCTCCTTGCGTTTTTGTTCCCCAAATAGGACCTTTCCTTCTCCCGCCGTTCAGGCCAAGCGTGGGCTGGTCGCATCAGCCCCACAGATTAGTTTCGCCGCGGCGTGCAGGCTCTGCCTTGCCTCCCCGTCCCGGTCCCTGGCCCCTGCCCTGTCGCCCGCCGCTGGAGCGGTGACCGCCCGGCCTGCCGTTCTTCTGCTGCCACCGCTGCCGGCACCATGGGCAGTGAGCAGAGCTCCGAGGCCGAGAGCCGACCCAACGATCTGAACTCCTCAGGTCGGTGTCCTAACCTCCCACCCTCCTCCAGCCCGCCCTGTCTGCTTGCAGAGTGCGGGCTGCCTCCCAGCCTAGTAGGGTCTGGGACGGTGGACGGGAACGCACAGAAAGCCCTCATACTATGCTACTAGGGGGAAAAGAAAAGTTACCATCTGTCCTGGCCTCGATTCCCCTAATGGAAGTGCCTGTGACTGCAAGCTAAGCCAGCGTGGGCGTCGGTGCCCATTATTTATTTTCAAAACAGCCCTTTCTCCCAGCTACAGCCTTCTGTTTAAAAGACGACCTAATTAATTTTTGGTTCTAGTGCTCATGGCTGTTTTAGTGAGATTTGGCTCACACAGTGGATGGATTATAGGACTTCTAAGAACAGGCTGTTTCTTAAAAACGGGTTTTAGAGGTTATTTTTCTGAAGGGATATGTGATAGGTATCCCCTTGCTTTGAACCCTTGAGTGCAAAGGTCTCCAGAAACAGCTTTTAATTCTCAGAAGGTGTCTTGGTCCCTTTTCTAATATTGTAGAGGTTGGCCAGACAGGCTCCGGTGTTTTCCATTGTTGTCCCCTGTCCATCATTTTTAGATCCCTCTAAGCGTTTGAGACAAGAATGGGAGGATTATTGTGTTTGCAATATAGTGAGTGTTCAATAAATAAAACAGCTGATGTTAATTATGAGGACCATTTGCTGTTTTTTTTTTTGTTATCCACACACCCAGCTGGCAGTGCCTTGGTTAAGCTCCCGGGTTGCTAATGCAAGTTGGTTAAATCCGGGGCCTAAAAAGTCTCCGATTTTAGAAGTTCTCTATTCTTGATAGGCTCTGTAATTCAGAAATAGGCAAGCTGATAAATCTAAGGGTGTTTCACACTGAAATGTGACCTTCAAGACTAATTCAGGCCTACATTCTGGGGACTGGATTGGGGCAGCTTTGAATGCTGAGCAGCATCTACAGGCTTTGCTATGTTTTTCTATTTCCTTGGAAGACCCAGAGTATCATATCTGTTATAACAAATATAATAATTATGAACGCTTTCATTTTTGCCTCTGGCAGGACAGAAACATATTTTTGGGGGAAGAGGTGTGGCATCTTTTTAATATGTTTGCTTGCCCATGAACCAATAGCATTCACTCATTTTTGATGTTAGAATTTGTCTCTTCCCCTGTGCCAAGTACTTTACATACATTTACGTGTAATTTTTGCAGTAATCCCATTTTACAGATAAGGTAACAGAGGCTGGCAAGAATGTTTTGAAGTCCCGTTTCCTCTGGCATCTAGGGAAAGAGGAATCACACTTAATTTGCAGCAGGAAAGATTTCTGGCATGGCTTTTGTAAAATGTTAGATAAATTACGAAAAGTGGTTAAGAAATATTTCTTGAAAAGAAAAGCAGCAGAGATTTTTCTAAAACAGTGAATGCCAAGCCTCTGGAGATGAGCTTCCAGGAGGCAGAGCAGTTCTACGGCATCCCTGGATTAACTTTTGAGATATGACTGTAATGAGCCTGGGAATATTACCTTCTAGAGCATAAAACACTTTAAAGATTCATTCTTGCCTCAGTCTGGAAGATATTTGGGAGAGGGGATGATTTTTGGTCTAGGTAGTTCTTTATAATTTGAATCACTTCCCTCCAAATGATTTACATTCTCCCAAGGAACCTGAATTGATTGTCCCTCTTTGTCCGTCCTCCAAATGTCTAATTTTTACCTCAGCCTAGAATGGACTTACTGGCTATTTTTGCCCTTCTTGGACTAATGTTACAGTTTTAAGATTGAGGGGCTGTAGTCCTAGCTACTCAGGAGGCCAGGTAAGAGGGTTGCTAGAGCCCAGGACTTTAAATCCAGCCTGGGCAATGTAGTGAGACCGTGACTTTTTTTTTTTTTTTTGAGACAGAGTCTCACTGTCACCTAGCCTGGAGTGTAGTGGCATGATCCTGGCTCACTGCAACCTCTGTCTCCTGGGTTCAGGCAATTCTCATGCCTCAGCCTCCGGAGTAGCTGGGGTTACAGGTGCCTGCCACCACGCCTGGCTAATTTTTCTATTTTTAGTAGAGATAGGGTTTCAGCATTACTCAAGTGATCTGTCCACTTCGGCCTCCTGAAATGCTGGGATTACAGGTGTGAGCCACCGTGCCCAGCCACCTTGACTCAAAAAAAAAAAAAAAGTGAGGAGGCTGAAGCCTCAGGAATAGGCCTATCATTTGGGGTTTGAGACAGGGTTTTTCCCGGACTTAATAAACGTAGCTGGCCTGATGTGATAGGGTACATAGACAGCTTTGCAACTACAGTGTCACAGAGATGGGTCTTGTGTACCAGTAACTTAGAGATCTTGAATTCCTTTCCTAACTGCTTCTAGCACTGTTGACTTTGGGCAAGTCACAGTCAAATTATGTACCCTTTATTTCTCATTTTAGAAATAGGGATATATATATATATATCAGGATAGCAGGAGAATTAAAGGCGAAAGTAAAAACAATCTGCCTATACTTCTGTGTGCTGAAAATGAAAGAATTTCATTCATATTATATAATCCTGTAATGGACTGAGTGCAGTGGCTCATGCCTGTAATCGCAGCATTTGGGGAGGATGAGGCAGGTGGATCACAAGGTCAGAAGTTTGAGACCAGCCTGGCCAATATGGTGAAACCCCATCTCTACTAAAAATACAAAAATTAGGCGGGTGTGGTGGTGCACACCTCTAGTCCCAACTACTCTGGAGGCTGAGGAAGGAGAATTACTTGAACCCAGGAGGCAAAGGTTGCAGTGAACCAAGATTGTGTCACTGTACTCCAGCCTAGGCGACAGAGCAAGACTCCGCCTCAAAATAAAATCCTGTAATGTCTGCAGTTTGTTGTTGTTTTGTTTTTTGAGACTCTTCCTCTCTTACCCATGCAGTAGTGTGATCATGGCTCACTGCAGCCTTGACCTCCTAGGCTCAAGTGATCCTCCCATCTCAGCTTCCCAAGTAGCTGGGACTACAGTGTGCACCACTACAACTGGCTAATTAAAAGAATGTTTTTTTGTAGAGACAGAGTCTCATTATGTTGCCCAGGTTGATCTCGAACTCCTGGATTCCAGTGATCCTCTCACCTCAGCCTCTCAAAGTGCTGAGATTACAGGCATGAGCCACCACACCCACCCTGAGCTGTTTTTTTTTTTTTTTTGAGACAGAGTCTTACTCTGTCGCCCAGGCTCGAGTGCAGTGGCACCATCTCAGCTCACTACAGCCTCTTTCCTCTCGGGCTGAAGTGATTCTCCTGCCTCAGCCTCGTGAGTAACTGGGATTACAGGTGTGCGCCACCACGTCTGGCTAATTTTTGTATTTTTAGTAGAGGCAGGGTTTCACCATGTTGGCCAGGCTGGTCTCGAACTCTTGACCTCAGGTGATATACCCTCCTCAGCCTTCCATTGAGATTATAGGCAGGAGCCACTGTGCCTGACTCCAGCCTGAGGTTTAAAAAATACTGTAGAAAATAGTTTCTATAATTCATTCCCCGCCACCCCAACCCCCACTGCATAATAGCTACATTGTATAAAATTATTCTTTTTAATCTCTACACCAAAAACTGCTTTGTTGAGGCAGAGGTACCTAACTAATATGCATTTCCTAAGCAGTGTAACTTTATTTTCAGTGACTCCTTCACCAGCCAAGCATAGAGCCAAGATGGATGATATTGTGGTTGTAGCTCAGGGCTCGCAGGCCTCACGGAATGTCAGCAATGATCCGGATGTCATCAAGTTGCAAGAGATTCCAACCTTCCAGCCCCTTTTGAAAGGTAAAGGATTGTATTTTGTTTTATCTGAACTTGCTGGAGAGGTTTGTGTAGCCCTACTACTTTCTCCCTACGTATCCATGTGCCTTGCTCTCTCATCTCCTTTAGGTCTTTGCTTAAAATGGCATCTTCTCAGGGAAGCCTTTCTTGATTTCCCTAATAAAAATTGCAGCCCCTATCCCTACCTGTTTTCCTCTATAGCACTTAATTACCATTGACCTACTGCAAATTTGTTTACTGTCTGTATTTCTCTGTTAGAATGTGAGCTCTATGATGGCTGGTATTTTCTCTTTTGCTCACTGTTGAATTCCTAGCACTTGAAATAGAACCTGGTATAAGATAGGGACTAAGTAAGTGAATGAATGAGGTTGGAAATGGCCCTTCCCCGTTATATTCCCATGAAAAGATTTTCATTCTTATTTGTGATCCGTACAGTGGGTGGTGGACTAGTTCAGATCCATAAAGAAAACCTCCATCACTACTGATAACACTTGTAATTAATCCTGGAGGCTTTTTGTTTTTGTTTTTTTGAGATGGAGTTTCACTCTTGTTACCCAGGCTGGATGCAATGGTGTGATCTCAGCTCACCACAACCTCTGCCTCCTGGGTTCAAGCGATTCTCCTGCCTCAGCCTCCTGAATAGCTGGGATTACAGGCATGCACTGCCACGCCCAGCTAATTAAAATTTTGTATTTTTAGTAGAGGCAGGGTTTCTCCATGTTGGTCAGGCTGGTCTCGAACTTCTGACCTCAGGTTATCCGCCTGCCTCGGCCTCCCAAAGTGCTGGAATTACAGGCGTGAGCCACCGTGCCTGGCCGTTGGTGGCTGTTTTACATGAGAGAAGAGTGTGTGTTTGAGAAGAGAGATTACTCACCCAATTAGCATGTATTGTGGCAGTTACCCTTTGACATGAAGGCCATAACTTTATAATTTTCATATCTCCATTAAGTAGTGGAGATGATTTTATATTAACTGGTGTTTCTGCTGTAAGAGTCCTTTAGTTTCCTCTTCCCTCACCCCCCTACCAAAGATTAGGAAATAATGAACGTAAGACCCTGGTTTACTTAAGTTGGCATAATACAATGTAAAACATCCTACATTAATACCTTGGTTGGTATCTGAGTCATGGCACCAAAAAAGAAAAAAAAAATAACTATTTGCATTAAAATGCCCCTCCTCATACGCATATCATCCCTTTAATTCTTATATCATTAAATGTGTTTCAATGATTGGGGTAAGATCAGGCAGCTGACATGTAGAGAGGTTGGGCTTGAACCTTCTTCATTGATGTCAAATTCTGTATTACACTGTTCCACACTATTTAAAAAACAAAAATGGTGCTTTATAGATGATCTGTATATTGTCTCATTCTTAGAAGTGCTTCATCTGTTTCATAGATAAGGAAATACAAGCTTTCAATTTCTTCCCTACCGGTTCAGGGTTAGACTTTGGTAAACATTTTGGCACTTTTTTTTTTTTTTTTTTTTTTTGGAGACTCAGTTTTTGCTCTTGCCACCCAGGCTTGAGTGTAATGACATGACCTCGGCTCACTGCAACTGCGGCCTCCTGGGTTCAAGCGATTCCCTTGCCTCAGCCTCCTGAAGTAGCTGGGCTTACTGACAAACTGCTAAATTTGTTTTTTCTGTTTTTAGTAGACGGGGTTTCATCATGTTGGTCAGGCTGGTCTTGAACTCCTGACCTCGGATGATCCACCCCCTTCAGCCTCCCAAAGTGCTGGGATTACAGGTGTGAGCTACCATGCCCGGCCGACTCATCTTCTTAGTTTTCATGATTTTGAGGAATAATGTGATTCTCTAAAGGAGCCAACAATATAGTAGGGCATGGTGGCTCACACCTGTAATTTCAGCACTTTGGGAGGGTAAGGCATGAGGATCACTTGAGTCCAGGAGTTCAAGACCAGCCTGGGCAACATAGCAAGACTCTGTCTCTAAAGGTAATACAAAAAATTAGCCAGGCATGTTGGCACATGCCTGTCGTCCCTGCTACTTGGGAGGCTGATGTAGAAGGATCATTTGAGCCCAGGAGGTTGAGGGTGCAGTGAGCAGTAGTCATGTCACTACACTCCAGCCTAGGTGACAGCGAGACCCTGTCTCAAAAACAAAATAAGCCGGCTAAGTACAGTGGCTCACGCCTGTAATCTTAGCACATTGGGAGGCTGAGGCAGGCAGATCATAGGGTCAGGAGATGGAGACCATCCTGTCTAACACAGTGAAACCCTGTCTCTACTAAAAATACAAAAAATTAGCTGGGTGTGGTGGTACATGCCTGTAGTCCCAACTACTCAGGAGGCTGAGGCAGGAGAAGGGCTTGAACCTGGGTGGTGGAGGTTGCAGGGAGCCAAGATCACGCCATTGCACCCCAGCCTGGGAGACAGAGCAATACTCAATCTAAAAAAAAAAAAAAAAAAGCCAACATTAATGAAATTTCCATCTTTACATTTCCTTGTACAATCAGATTAAAAGACATAGATGGCCTTTATTTTTAGAAATTTAGAGTTGGACACTATGTTCTATAATCTGTCCCTCCTAGAGTTGCATGTAGTGCTGCCCACAACCCCACAACCAGAGTTTTAATGCACTTGTTTCCTGTTATTTTGGTCCTCTCTTCTAAACTCTTCTAGTCTTGGATGGGACCTTATGTGACCAACTCTTGTCTCCACTTTAGGGAAATACTCAAAATATTAAATAGAAGTTTGAAATATAGTTAATACTTTTCAGGGATTAGCTTTTTAGTCATTTGAAATATAATTGACCCTTAAACAACTTGGGAGTTAGGAGTATTCCCTTCCAATCCTGCAGTAAAAAAATCTGCATGTAAACTGGGCATGGTGGCTCACACCTGTAATCCCAGCATTTTGGGAGGCCGAGGCGGGCCGATCACTTGAGGTCAGGAGTTCAAGACCAGCCTGCTAACATGGTGAAACCCTGTTTCTGCTAAAAATACAAAAAATTAGTTGGGCATGGTGGTGTGTGCCTATAATCCCAACTACTTGGGAGGCTGAGGCAGGAGAATTGCTTGAGCCCGGGAGGTGGAGGTTGCAGCCGAGATCGAGACATCGCACTCCAGCTTGGGCAACAAGACCGAATCACCATCTCAAAAAAAAAAAACAAAAAAAAAAATCTACCTATAACTTTGAACTTACCCAAAACTTAACTACTAATAGCCTTCTGTTAACTAGAGGCCTTACTGATAGCATAAACAGTTGATTAACACATCTTTTGTGTTATATTTATTATATACTGTATTATAATAAAGTAAACTATAGAAAAGAAATGTGTTAGGAAAATTATAAGGAAGGTCAGACACGGTGGCTCATGCCTGTAATCCCAGTACTTTGGGAGGCTGAGGTGGGTGGATCACTTCAGGTCAGGAATTTGTGACCAGCCAGGCCATCATGGTGACACCCTGTCTCTACTAAAATTACAAAAATTAGCTGGGTGTGGCAATGTGCACCTGTAGTCCCAGCTATTTTGGAGGCTGAGGCATGAGAATCACTTGAACCTGAGAGGTGGAGGTTGCAGTGAACCCACTTTATGCCACCCCACACTCCAGCCTAGGTGATGGAGCAAGACTTGGTCTCAAAAAAAGAAAAAGAAAATTATAAGGAAGAAAAAGTATATTATTATTCATTAAGTGGAAGTAGATCATCATAAAGGTCTTCATCATTGTCTTCCTGGTGAGTTGGCCGAGAAGGAGGAAAAGGAGGGGTTGGTTTTGCTGTCTTAGGGATGGCAGAGGCAGAAGAAAATCCACGTATAAGTGGGCCCATGTGGTTCAGACCCATATTCAAGGGTCAACTGTAATTTATTTTATGATAATCACTAGTAGGGGAAATATCTAGGAGAAGACTTGGTGTTAAGGGAAGGTAACCTCAGATTTAAAGTCATCACTGAAGGCTGGGCATGGTGGCTCATGCCTGTAATCCTAGCACTTTGGAAGGCCGAGGCAGTTGGATCACCTCAGCACAGGAGTTTGAAACTAGCCTGGCCAACGTGGCACAACCTGTCTCTACAAAAAAAATACAAAAATTAGCTGGGCATGCTGTTGCACACCTGTAGTTCTAGCTACTCAGGAAGTTGAGGTGGGAGTATTGCTTGAACCCGAGAGGTGGAGGTTGCAGTGAGCCAAGATTGCATCACTGCACTCCAATCTAGGCAACAGAGCAAGACTCTGTCTCAAAATAAATAATCACTGAGTGCCCCAAAAGTGAGTAATTAATGTGATGCAGTTAGTTCAGTGCAATGCAACTGGACCTGGTTGCACTGATAAATGAGTTTTAACTGGGACTTTGCCACCAATTATTGTGTTGTCCTAGCTTTGTTTTTTCACCTCTTTGAGGCTTCGTTATTAAGAATACTGAGAATAGGTGTGGGAAGGAGGAAGGTTAGTAAGGAGCAGGTTACAGGAGGAGGTTACCTGGGATTTTGTTACGGAAGGTAGAGATGAGATCATGGCTCACTGCAGCCTCAACCTCCTGGGCTTAAGTGATCCTCCCACCTCAGCTTCTGTAGTTGCTGGGACTCCAGTGTGCACCACCACACCCAGCTAATTAAAAGAAATGTTTTTTGTTTTTTGGTTTTTTATAGAAAAAAAGAGAAAAGGAGAAAGAAAAAAGGAAACAGCAAAAAAAAGAAAAAAGAATGAAACAGAGAAAGAAAGAGGATGAGAAAGAGGGAGAGAGACTGGGATTCTTATTTTATTGCCCAGGCTAGAATGCAGTCTAAAAATGGATATTAAAAACCTCTTTTATGCCAATAATTGTGCTTAACAATGGAGACAGGAAGGAATAGGGGAAGAAAATAACAAATAAGCAGCCAACCAATATTTTATTTAAATCTGTGAAATGCTACGCAATTGCTGAGGAGTGATTTACTTACAATTATATGGTCACTTTTAAAATAGGTGTAATGCGATACTGAGAAAAATGTGTGTTTTGTGGATTTGGGGAGGAGAGTTCTGTAAATATTTATTACATTTACTTGTTCCAGGTCTGCGTTCAAGTCCTGGATATCCTTGTTAATTTTCTATCTTGTTGATCTGTCTAATATTGACAATGTAATGTTAAAGTCTCCCACTATTATTGTGTGGGAGTCTAAGTCTCTCTGTAAGTCATTAAGAACTTGCCCTATGTATCTGGGTGCTCCTGTAATGGGTGCGTATATATATATAGGATCGTTAGCTCTTCTTGTTGCATTGATCCTTTCACCACCATGTAATGTCCCTCTTTGTTTCTTGTGTTCTTTGTTGTTTTAAAGTCTGTTTTATCAGAGACGAAAATTGCAGCTTCTGGTAATGCTAGCTGGCTGTT
>CAUYQU010045674.1:0-13114 GCA_963574635.1 Cheracebus regulus | reverse complement strand
AATTTAAAGAAATAAAACAAATTTTACTGAAAGTATTCCAAAAACTACAGTTGGGAATAATTCTAAACTCATACTATGAGGACTGTTTTTCTATAAAAATAAAACCACAAAAAGAAAAAAAAAAAAAAAAAAAAAAAAAAGAAGAAGAAGAAAGAAAGAAAGAAAAGAAACTGCATGTCTACATTTAAGAACAGAGACTCGCCTTAAGAGACTGGATTGCACACCTTTGCAACAGATGTGTTCTGATTCTTTGAACTTACAAAATAGTTAACATAGTGAAATACAGAAGGTGAACCATCAAAAAAAGAAAAAAATTACAGGCCAATATCTTTGATGAATCTTGATGCAAAAATCCTCAAAAAATACTTGCAAAATGAATTCAACAATAATTGGAAAAAAAATCACTCATTATGACCAAGTGGAATTTGTCCCTGGGATGGAAGGATAGATCAGCATATACAAATCAATCAGTGTAATACAGGACAGAATGACAAACAAATGATCATTTAAATTGATGTTGAAAAAGCATTTGATAAAATTCAATATCCCTTCATGATAAAAATGCTCAAGAAACTGGATATAGAAGATATACCTCAACATAATAAAAGCCATATATGACAGATCCACAGCTAGTACCATACGGAATGGGAAAAACTGAAAGACTTTTCTTAAAGATCTGGAACACAAGGATGCCCACTCTCACCATTGCTATTCAGCATAGTACTGAAAGTCCTAGCCAGAGCAGACAGCAGAAGGAAATAAAGGGTATCTAAACTGGAAAGAAGTCAAATTATTCTTGTTTGCAGATGATATCATCTTATATTTCAAAAACCTGAAGACCACACATACACACACACACATTAGAACTAATATGCAAATTCAGTAAAGTTGCAGGATACAAAATGAACTTACAAAAATCAGTAGCATTTCTATATGCCAACAGTGAACAATCTGAAAAAGAAATTAAAGAATCCCATTTATAATAACCACAAATAAAATTAAATATCTAGGAATTAACCAAAGAAGTAAAAGATCTCTATAAGGAAAACTATAAAACACTAGTGAAAGATATTGAAAAGGACACAAAAAATGGAGCGATTCCATGTTCATAGGGTAGACAAATCAATATTGTTAAAATGTCCATACTACCCAAAGGATCTACAGATTCAAAACAAGTCCCATCAAAATACCAGTGACATTCTTCTCAGAAATAGCAAAACAATTCTAACATTTATATATCATCACAAAAGACCCCAAATAGCCAAAATTATTGTAAACGAAGGGAACTAAACTGGAGGAATCACATTATCTGACCTCAAATTATACTACAGAGCTATAGTAATAAAAACAGCATGGTACTGGTATAAAAACACACACATAGACCAATGGAACAGAATATAGAACCCAGAAACAAGTCCACACACATACAGTGTACTCATTTTTGACAAAGGTGCAAGGATCATACAGCTGGGAAAAGACAGTTTTTTCAGTAAATGGTGCCTGGAAAACTGGATAATCATATGCAGAAGAATGAAACTTAGACCTCTATCTCTCAGTATACAAAAATCAAATCAAAATACATTAAAGACTTAAATCGAAGACCTCAAACTATGAAACTAGTACAATAAAACATTAGGGGAACATTCCAGGACATTGTTCTGAACATTTCTTGAGTAACACACAGCCACAGATGACCAAAGCAAAAATGGACAAATGAGATCACATCAAGTTAAACAGCTACTGCACAGCAAAGGAAACAATCAGCAAAGTGAAGAGACAACCCACAGAATGGGAGAAGATATTTGTAAACTACCCATCTAATAAGGGATTAATAAACAGCAGCTCAAACACTTTTATAGGAAAAAAATCCAATAATCCTATTTTAAAATGACCAAAAGATTTGAATAGATATTTCTCAAAAGACATAGGAATGGCAAACAGGCATATGAAAAGGTGCTTAACATCAGTGATCAACAGAGAAATGCAAATAAAAACTACAATGGGCTATCATCTCACCCCAGTTAAAATGGCTTTTATCCAAAAGACAGGCAATAACAAATGTTGGCAAAGATGTGGAGAAAAGGAATGGCATACACTGTTGGTGGGAATGTAAATTAGTACAACCACTATGGAGAACAGTTAGGAGGTTCCTCAAAAAACTAAAAATTGAGCTACCATATGATCCAGCAATCCCAGTGCTGGGTATATACCCCCACCAAAAGGACATCAGTATATCCAAGAGATATCTGCACTCCTATGTTTGCTGTGGCACTGTTCACAGTAGCCAAGATTTGGAAGGAACCTAAGTGTCCATCAACAGATGAATGGATAACAAAATATGGAACGTATACACAATGGAGTACTGTTCAGCTATACAAAAGAATGAGATCATCTCATTTGCAACAACATAGATGAAACTGAGGCTATTATGTTAAGTGAAATAAGCCAGGCACAGAAAGACAAACATCACATGTTCTTATTTGTCAGATCTAAAAATAAGAACAGGAGAATTCATGGAGTAAGGGGTAGATAATGGTTATCAGAGGCTGAGAAATGTAGTGAGAGAGTATAAGGGAGGTGGGGATGGTTAAGGGGTACAAAAAAATTGAACCAATGACTAAGACCTAGTATTTGATAGCACAACAGGGTGTAATAATTTAATTGTACATTTAAAAATTACTTAAAGAATAGAATTAGTTTGGAACACAAAGGATAAATACTAAAAGGAATGGGTACCCCATTTGACGTGATGTGATTATTACATATTGCATGTCTGTATCAAAACATCTCATGTATCCCATAAATACATACACCTACCATGTACCTAGAAAAAGTAAAATAAAAAATTTAAAACAAATAGTGCCATGATGAACATACGTGCATGTGTCTTTTAGTAGAGTGATTTGGATATACCCAGTAATGGGTTTGCTGGATCAAATGGTAGTTCTGTTTTAAATTCTTTGGAAAATTTCTAAACTCCTTTCCACAGTGGCTGAATAAATTTACATTCCTGCAAACAGTGTGTAAGCATTCCCTTTTCTTTGTAGCCTGATCAGAATCTGTTGTTTTTTGACTTTTTAGTAATAGCCATTCTGACTGGTGTGAAATGTTCTCATTGTGGCTGTGATCTGCAATTCACTGATGATTACTAATGTTGAGTATTTTTTGATCTTCACTCTCCACCCCTAAGTAGATACCCAGTGTCTATTATTCTTTCTTTGTGCTCATATTTAATGAGTGTTTATTTCCCACTTATCAGTAAGAACATAACAGTATTTGGTTTTCTGTTCCTGTGTTAATTAGCTTAGCATAATTGTCTCCAGGTATATGCATATTGCTGCAAAGGACATAATTTTGATCTTTATTATGGCTACATAGTATTCCATGGTGTATATGTACCACATTTTCTTTGTCCAGTCCACAACTGATGAGCATCCATGCTGATTCCATCTTTTTGCTATTATAAATACTGCTGTGATGAACATATATGTGCATATGTCTTTATGACAGAATGATTTATATTCCATTGGGAATATACCGAGTGATGGGATTGCTGAGTTGAGTAGTAGTTCCATTTTTAAATTATTTGAGAAATTTCCAAATTGCTTTCCACAGGGGTTGAACTAATTTACATTCCTACCAGCAGCAGTGTATAAGTGTTTCCTTTTCTCTGCAGCCTTGGCAGAATCTGTTGTGTTTTGGCTTTTTAATAGTAAGTATTCTGCTGGTGTGAGAGGGTATCTCCTTGTGGTTTTGATTTGCATTCCTCTAATGATTGGTGATGTCGAGTGTTTTTTCATATGCTTGTTGGCCACGTGTATATCTTGATTTGAGAGGTGTCTGTTCACATCTTTTGTCAATTTTTGAATGAGATTGTTGGTTTTTTGCTTGCGGATTTGTTTAGGTTCCTTCTAGATTCTAGATATTAGGGCTTTGACAGATGTGTAGTTTCCAAATATTTTCTCCCATTTTGCAGGTTGTCTGTTTACTTTGCTGATATTTTCTTTTGCTGTGAAAAAGATCTTTAGTTTAATTAAGTCCCACTTGTCAATTTTTGTTTTTGTTTCAGTTGGTTTTGGAATCTTTGTCATGAAATCTTTACCAGGGCCAATCTCCAGAATGGTATTTCCTAAGTTTCCTGCTAGCGTTTTTATAGTTTTAGGTTTTACATTTATGTCTTCAATCCATCTTAAGTTGATTTTTGTATATGGTGAAAGGAATGAGCCCAGTTTCAAACTTCTGCATGTGGTTAGCTAGTTATCATAGCACCATTTACTAAACAGGCAATCCTTTGACCATTGCTTGTTATTCTCAGCTTTGTCAAAGATCGCATGGCTGAAGCTGTGTGACATTATTTCTTGGTTCTTTATTGTGTTTCATTGGTCCATGTATCTGTTTTTGTACCAGTACCATCCTATTTTGGTTACTGTAGCCTTGTTTGAAGTCAGGTAATGTGATTCCTTTGGGTTTGTTCTTTTTGCTTAGAATTGCTTTGGTTATTTGGGCTCTTTTTTGGTTCTCTCTGAGTTTAAAATACTATTTTCAAATTTTGTGAAAAACGTCATTGGTTGTTTGTGTCTTCACTGATTTCTTTCAGCAGGGTTTTGTAATTCTCTTTGTAGAGCATGTGTCTACACCTCCCTGGTTTGCTGTATTCCTGGGCATTTTATTCATTTAAGGCTATTGTGAATGGGATTCCATTCTTCCTTTTTTTTGGGATACATGTGCAGCTGGTGCAGGATTACTACCTAGGTATACATGGTGGTTTGCTGCATCCATGCCCCTGTCATCTGCATTAGATATTTCTCCTAATGTTATCCCTCCCCAATTCCCCCACCCCCTGCTATCCCTCCCCTAGCTCCCCTGCCCTCAATAGGCCCTGGTATGTGATGTTCCCCTCCCTGTGTCCATGTGTTCTCACTGTTCAACACCCACTTATAAGTGAGAACATTCAGTGTTTGGTTTTCCATTCCTGTGTCAGTTTGCTGAGACTGACGGTTTCCAGGTTCATCCATGTCCTTGCAAAGAACATGAAATCATCCTTTTTTATGGCTACATAATATTCCATGGTGAATACAGGGCCACATTTTCTTTATCCAGTCTATCAATGATGGGCATTTGGATTGGATTCAAATCTTTGCTATTGTAAACAGTACCACAATGAACATACATGTGCATGTGTCTTTATAATAGAATGATTTATAATCCTTTGGGTATATACACAGTAATGGGATTGCTGGGTCAAATGATATTTCTAGTTCTAGATCCTTGAGGAATAGCCACACTGTCTTCCACAATGGTTGAACTAATTTATACTCCCACCAACAGTGGTTAAGCGTTCCTATTTCTCCACATCCTCTCCAGCATCTGTTGTCTCCTGCTTTTTTTAATGATCACCATTCTAACCGGCATGAGATGGTATCTCCATGTGGTTTTGATTTGCATTTCTCTAGTCACCAGTGATGATGAGCTTTTTTTTCATATGTTTGTTGGCTGCATAAATGTCTTCTTTTGAAAAGTTTCTGTTCATATCCTTCACCCACTTTTTGATGGGGTTGTTTTTTTCTCGTAAATTTGTTTTAGTTCTTTGTAGATTCTGGATATTAGCCCTTTGTCAGATGAGTAGATTGCAAAAGTTTATTCCCATTCTGTTGGTTTCCAGGTCACTCTAATAATAGTTTACTTTGCTGTGCAGAAGCTCTTTAGTTTAATTAGATCCAATTTGTCTATTTTGACTTTTGTTGCCATTGTTTTTGGTGTTTTAGTCATGAAGTTCTTGCCTATGCCTATGTCTGGAATGGTATTGCATAGGTTTTCTTCTAAGGTTTTTATGATTTAAACATAAAGATTTATGTTTAAATCTTTAAGCCATTTGGAGTTAATTTTTGTATAAGGTGTGAGGAAGGGGTCCAGTTTCACCTTTCTGCATATAGCTAGCCAGTTTTCTCAACATCATTTATCAAATAGGGAATCCTTTCCCCATTGCTTGTTTTTTTTTCAGGTTTGTCAAAGATCAAATGGTTGTAGATGTGTGATGTTACTTCTGAGGCCCCTGTTCTGTTTCATTGGTCTGTATATCTGTTTTGGTACCAGTACCGTGCTATTTTGACTACTGTAGCCTTGTAGTGTAGTTTGAAGTCGGATAGCATGATGCCTCCAGCTTTGTTCTTTTTTCCTAGGATTGTCTTGGCTATGCGGGCTCTTTTTTGGTTCCATATGAAGTTGAAGGTTGTTTTTTCCAGTTCTGTGAAGAGGTTAATGGTAGCTTGATGGGGATAGCACTGAATCTATAAATTACTTTCAGAAGTATGGCCACTTTCACGATATTGATTCTTCTAACCATGAGCATGGAATGTTTTTCCAAATGTTTGTGTTCTCTCTTATTTCCTTGAGTAGTAGTTTGTAGTTGTCCTTGAAGAGGTCCTTCACATCCCTTGTTAGCTGTATTCTTAGATATTTTATTCTCTTTGTAGCAGTTGTGAAGGGGAGTTCACTCATGATTTGGCTCTCTGTCTGTTATTGGTGTATAGTAATGCTTGTGTTTTTTGCACGTCGATTTTGTATCCTAAGACTTTGCGGATGTTGCTTATCAGCTTAAGGAGATTTTGAGCTCAGATGATGGGGTCCTTTAAATTACAATCATAATGTCTGCATAAGAGACAATTTGACTTTCTCTTTTCCTAATTGAATACCCCTTCTTTGTTTTTATTGCCTGATTGCCCTGGCCAGAACTTCCAATACTATGTTGAATAGGAGTGATGAGAGAGGACACCCTTGTCTTGTGCCAGTTTTCAAAGGGAATGCTTCCAGTTTTTGATTATTCAGTATCATATTGGCTGTGGTTTTCTCATAAATAGCTTTTATCATTTGAGATATGTTCCACTGATACCTAGTTTATTGAGAGTTTTTAGCATAAGGGATTGTTGAATTTTGTTGAAGGCCATCTGTTGAGATAATCATGTGGTTTTTGTCTTTGGTTCTCTTTATGTGATGGATTATATTTATAGATTTGCATATGTTAAACCAGCGTTGCATCCCAGGGATGAAGCTGACTTGATAGTGATGGGTAAATTTTTTGATGTGTTGTTGTATTTGGCTTGCTAGTATTTTATTAAGGATTTTTGCCTCAATGTTCATCATGGATATTGGTCTGAAATTTTCTTTATCAGTTGTGTCTGCCAGATTTTGCTATCAGGATGATGTCGGTCTCATAAAATGAGTTAGGGAGGATTCCCTCTTTTTGTACTGTTTGGAATAGTTTCAGAAGGACTGGAACCAGCTCCTTTTTGTACCTCTGGTAGAATTTGGTTGTGAACCCATCTGGACCTGGGCTTTTTTTGGGTGGTAGGCTCTTAATTGCTGCCTCTACTTCTGCTCTTGTTATTGGTCTATTCAGGGTTTCAACTTCTTTCTGGTTTAGTCTTGGGATGATGTAAGTGTCCAGGAATGTATCTATTTCTTCTAGGTTTACTGGTTTATGTGCGTAGAGGTGTTTGTAGTAATCTCTGATGGTAGTTTGTATTTCTGTGGAATCAGTAGTGATATCCCATTTATCATTTTTTATTGTAGCTATTTGGTTCTACTCTCTCTCTCTCTTTTTTTTTATTAGCTTGGCTAGCAGTCTATTTTGTTGATCTTTTCAAAAAACGAGCTCCTGGATTTATTGATTTTGGAGGGTTTTTTATGTCTTTATCTCCTTCCATTCTGCTCTGATCTTAGTTATTTCTTGCCTTCTGCTAACTTTTGAATTTGTTTGATCTTGCTTCTCTAGTTCTTTTAATTGTGATGTTAGGGTGTCAGTTTTAGATCTTTCCTCGCTTCCCATGTGGGCTTAGTGCTATAAATTTCCTCCTAGATGCTGCTTTAAATATCTGTGTCCCAGAGATTCTGGTACATTGTGTCTTCATTTTCATTGGTTTCAAAGAACACCTTTATTTCTGCCTCCATTTCATTATTTATCCAGTAGTCATTTAGGAGCAGGTTGTTCAGTTTCCAAGTAATCGTGTGATTTTGAGTGAGTTTCTTAATCCTCAGTTCTAATCTGATTACACTGTGATATGAGAGACTGTTATGATTTTTGTTCTTTTCCATTTGTTGAGGAGTGATTTACTTCCAATTATGTGGACAATTTTAGAGTAAGTGCGATGTGGTACTGAGAATGTATATTCTTTGGATTTGGGGTGGAGAGTTCTGCAGATGTCTATTAGGTCTGCTTGGTCTAGATCTGAGTTCAAGTCCTGGATATCCATGTTAATTTTCTGTCTTGTTGATCTAATATTGACAGTGGAGTGTTAAAGTCTCCCACTCTTATTGTGTGAAAGTCTAAGTCCCTTTGTAGGTCATTAAGAACTTGCTTTATGTATCTGGGTGCTCCTGTATTGGGTGCAAATATTATTAGGATAGTTAGCTCTTCTTGTTGCATTGATTCCTTTCCCATTATGTAATGCCTGTTGTCTCTTTTGATCTTTGTTGGTTTAAAGTCCATTTTATCAGAGACTGGTATTGCAACTGCTGATTTTTTTCCTCTCCATTTTCTTGGTAAATCTTCCTCCATCCCTTTATTTTGAGCCTATATGTGTCTTTGCACATAAGATGGGTCTCCTGAATACAGCACACCGATGAGTCTTGACTCTTTATCCAATTTGCAAGTCTGTGTTTTTTTGATTGGGGCATTTAGCCCATTTACATTTCAGGTTAATATTGTTATGTGTCATTCTGATCCTGCTGTTTTGATGCTAGCTGGTTTTTTTGCTGGTTAGTTGATGCAGTTTCTTCATTGTCAGTGGTTTACAATTTGGTATGTTTTTGCAGTGGCTGGTACCGCTCCTTTCCATGTTTACTGCTTCCTTCAGGAGCTCTTGTGAGGCAGGCCTGGTGGTGACAAAATCTCTCAGTAATTGCTTGTTCATAAAGGATTTTATTTCTCCTTCACTTAAGAAGCTTAGTTTGGCTGGATATGAAATCTGGGTTTAAAATTTTTTCTTTAAGTATGTTGAATATTGGCCCCCACTCTCTTCTGGTTTCTAGGGTTTCTGCTAAGAGATCTGCTGTGAGTCTGATGGGCTTCCCTTTGTGCATAACCCGATCTTTCTCTCTGGCTGCTCTTAGCATTTTGTCCTTCATTTCAACCCTGGTGAATCTGACAATTATGTGCCTTGGACTTGCTCTTTTTGAGGAATATCTTTGTGGTGTTTTCTGTATTTCTTGAATTTGAAAGTTGACCTGCCTTGCTAGGTTGGGGATGTTCTCTTAGTTAATAGCCTGAAGAGTGTTTTCCAGCTTGGATTCATTCTCCCCATCACACTCAGGTACTCCGATCAAACGTAGATTAGGTCTTTTCACATAATCCTGTATTTCTTGGAGGTTTTGTTAATTTCTTTTCACTCTTTTTTCTCTAGTCTTGCCTTTTCATTTTATTTCATTGAGTTGATCTTCAATCTCTGACATCCTTTCTATTGCTTGATCAATTCAGTTATTGCAACTTGTGTCTGCTTCATAAAGTTCTCATGCTGTGTTTTTCAGCTCCATCAAGTCGTTTATGTTTTCTAAGCGGTTCATTCTAGTTAGCATTTTTTCTAACCCTTTTCAAGGTTCTTAGCTTCCTTGCATGGGTTGGAACATATTCCTTTAGCTCGGATAAGTTTGTTATAAGTTTGTTATTACTAACCTTCTGAAGCTTGCTTCTGTCAATTCATCAAACTCATTGTTCGTCCAGTTTTGTTCCCTTGCTGGGTAAGGAGTTGTGCTCCCTTGGCGGAGAAGAGGCATTCTGTTTTTTGGTGATTTTGACCTTTTTGACCTTTTTGGTGATTTTGACCTCTGTTGCTGATGAGGCTATTTCTGTTTTTTAGTTTTCCTTCTAACAGGCCCCTCTGCTGCAGGACTGGCTGGAAGTCCACTCAAGACCTTGCTTGCCTGGGAATCACCTGCGGGGGCTGCAGAACAGCCCTGATTGCTGCCTATTTCTTGCTCTGGTAGCTTTGTCCCAGACGGGTACCCATCAGATGTCAGGCAGAGATATCCTGTATGAGGTGTTTCTTAGGTTATATGGGGGTCAGGGAGCCACTTGAGGAGGCAGTCTGTCCCTTATCAGAGCTCAAGTGCTGTCTGGGAGCTCTGTTGCTCCCTTCAGAGCTGCTGGGCAGGGACATTTATGTCTGCTGAAGTAGAACTCACAGCCACCTTTTTTCCCAGGTGCTCTGTCCTGGAAAGGTAGGGCTTTATTTATAAGTCCCTGATAGGCTGCTGCCTTTTTGAGATGCCGTACCCAGCGAGAAGTGAGTCTAGTCACAGTCTGCCTGCAGAGGCCTTGCTGAGCTGCTACAGGCTTCGACCAGCTGCTATGTAAACTTCCCAGGAATTTTGTTTACACAGGCAAGGTTATAACCTCAGTATGGTGGATGCCCCTCCCCTCACCGAGCTAGACCGTCCTGGGTTGAGCTCAGACTGCTGTGCTGGCTGTGAGAATCTCAAGCCAGTGGGTCTTAGCTTGCTGGTCTTTGTGGGGCTGGGACCCGCCAAGCCAGATCACTTGGCTCCCTGCTTTCAGCCCCCTTTTTTTCATGGGAATGAGCAGTTCTGTCTCACTGGCATTCCAGGCGCTGGCTAAAGTGGCCACACAGTTTTGTGCTGGAAACTCAGGACACTGGTGTTGTAGTAGGCACCAGTGAGAATCTCCTGGTCTGCGGGTTGTAAAGACCATAGGAAAAGCGCAATATCTGAGCTGGAGTGCCAGAGTGCCCGAAAAAGTCCCTAATGGCTTACCTTGGCTAGGAGGGGGAGTTCTACAGCCCTTTGTGCTTCCTGGGTGAGGCAGCCACTGTCTAACCAGTCTCATTGAAATGAACCTGGTACCTCGATTGGAAATATGGAGATCACTCACCTTCTGTGTCATGCTAGCTGGGAACTGTGTACTGGAGCTGTTCCTATTCAGCCATCTTGGCAGAAGTCCTCTTTTTTTTTTTTTTTTTTGAGATGGAGTCTTGCTCTGTTACCCAGGCTGGAGTGCAGTGGTGTGATCTTGACTCACTGCAACATCCGCCACCCAGGTTCAAGATTCTCCTGCCTCAGTCTCCCACATAGCTGAGACTACAGGTGTGTGGCACTATGCCTGGATAATTTTCGTATTTTTAGTAGAAACGGGGTTTCACCATGTTGGCCAGGCTTGTCTTGAACTCCTGACCTCAGGTGATCTGCCTGCCTTGGCTTCCCAAAGTGCTGGGATTACAGCCACCGTGCCTTGCTGGGATTGCATTCTTGATTTGGCTCTCAGGTTGGACATTATTGGTGTATAGGAATGCTACTGATTTTTGTGCATGATTTTGTATCCTTTTTTTTAAATTGCAGTTTAGATTTTGGGGTACATGTGAAGAACATGCAAGCTTATTGCATAGGTACACACATGGCAGTGTGATTTGCTGCCATCCTCCCCATCACCTATATCTGGTATTTCTCCCTGTGCTATCTCTCCTCAACTCCCCACCCCCTGCTGTCCCTCCCCTATTTCCCCCACAGAACCCAGTGTGTGATGCTGCCCTCCCTGTGTCCATGTGTTCTCATTGTTCAACACCCACCTATGAGTGAGAACATGCGATATTTGATTTTCTGTTCTTGTGTCAGTTTGCTGAGAATGATGGTTTCCAGGTTCATCCATGTCCCTACAAAGGACACAAACTCATCGTTTCTTATGGCTGCATAGTATTCCATGGTGTATAAGTGCCACATTTTCCTGTCCAGTCTGTCATCGAAGGGCATTTGGGTTGGTTCCAGGTCTTTGCTATTGTAAACATGCTGCAATGAACATTCGTGTGCATGCGTCCTTATAGTGATTTATAATCCTTTGGATATATACTCAGTAATGGGATTGCTGGGTCAAATAAATTTCTATTTCTAGGTCCTTGAGGAATCGCCACAGTCTTCCACAATGGTTGAACTAATTTACACTCCCACCAACAGTGTAAAAGTGTTCCTATTTCCCCACATCTTCTCCAGCATCTGTTGTCTCCAGATTGTTTAATGACCGCCATTCTAACTGGTGTGAGATGGTATCTCAATGTAGTTTTGATTTGCATTTCTCTATTGACCAGTGATGATGAGCATTTTTTCATATGTTTGTTGGCCTCATGTATGTCTTCTTTTGTAAAGTGTCTGTTCATACCCTTCGCCCACTTTTGAATGGGTTTCTTTGTTTTTTTCTTGTAAATCTGTTTTAGTTCTTTATAGATTCTGGATATTAGCCCTTAGTCAGATGGGTAGATTGCAAAAATTTTTTCCCATTCTGTTGGTTGCCTATTCACTCTAATGACTGTTTCTTTGGCTATGCAGAAGCTGTGGAGTTTGATTAGGTCCCATTTATCTATTTTGGCTTTTGTTGCCAATGCTTTTGGTGTTTTCGTCATGAAGTCCTTGCCTATGCCTATGTCCTGAATGGTTCTGCCTAGGTTTTCTTCTAGGGTTTTTATGGTTTTAGGTCTTATGTTTAAGTCTTTAATCCATCTGGAGATAATTTTACTCTAAGGTGTCAGGAAGGGGTCCAGTTTCTGCTTTCTGCACATGGCTAGTCTGTTTTCCCAACACCATTTATTAAACAGGGACTCCTTTCCCCATTGCTTGTTTCTGTCAGGTTTGTCAAATATCAGATGGTTGTAGATGTGTGGTGTTGCCTCCGAGGCCTCTGTTCTGTTCCATTGGTCTATATCTCTGTTTTGGTACCAGTACCACACTGTTTTGATTATTGTAGCCTTGTAGTATAGTTTGCAGTCCAGTAGTGTGATGCCTCCCGCTTTGTTCTTTTGCTTAGAATTGACTTGGCTATGCGGGCTCTCTTTTGGTTCCATACGAAGTTTAAGGTGGTTTTATTCCAGTTCTGTGAAGAAGGTCATTGTTAGCTTGATGGGGATAGCGTTGAATCTGTAAATTACTTTGGGCAGTATGGCCATTTTCACGATATTGATTCTTCCTAACCATGAACTTGGAATGTTTCTCCATCTATTTGTGTCTTCTCTTATTTGGTTGAGCAGTGGTTTGTAGTTCTCCTTGAAGAGATCCTTTACGTTCCTTGTTAGTTGTATTCCTAGGTATTGTATTCTCTTTGTAGCAATTGTGAATGGCAGTT